>CAJVQA010009885.1:0-11765 GCA_910591915.1 Cetraspora pellucida | reverse complement strand
TTCTTTGTAAAAACTTCAATTGAATTTCAATAAAGTTAAAGGCATGGCCTCACCGTTAATATTTAAAAAAAAAAAGTAATAATTCTTATAACTCTGCATATATTCTATTTATTGACTAATTTCCTATTGAGATTTCTATTTGATATTCTATCTGCACTATCTGTCAAGCTCATATTATAATACTTTGAATATCCCAACATTGTTTTCAATAATGGTCTACTATTTCATCTAAAATTAACTAGTAAGCCACTTGGCTTTACATTAATAACAATCAAAAAGTTTCTAACTTTGTCTATAGCTTTTATTACTCTATTTTAAAAACTTTTTATGTTCAAATTCTTTTGAATGAACTATTTGTTCCTCATCTCTTCACAAATGTAACTTTTCTTACTCTTCTCTTTGCCATCAATGCAATTAAACTAGTTTTTCATTACACTGAACTCTTTATTCTTCTATTCAAACAATCTACTATTTAATCTCTAATTTTTTTAATAGAATCTTAAATGCTACTGCTCTTGACATGTTTGCTAATTCTGTTTCTAATCTACATCAAAAAATTTTTACACTTAACAGTTTTAAACTGCATAACTTTTCCCATATATCATCTCTTATTTCTATTTTATTTGACTTAGTTCCTATTGACCTTATTTCTATTATTCATAATGCTTCTATTTCATATTGTATAGTTACCTCTTTTTTTATTAAATTTCTTCTTCATTTAAACCAACAAATATATAAACAAATATAAGTTCTATATTGTATTTTATGTTTAGCACAGTCTTCAATTACATCTTTTACAAACTAAACTCATATTGCTTTTTTTAATTTACTATTACCTCCTATCTCAATATCACAAATTATTACTAAAATTGATCTTTGAACTATTCAATAGATTAAATACTATACTTCTCTCTTATATATTATTACTAAGATCCAAATCTAGATGAGCCTTGGCTACTCTTGTAGGTTTAGGTTACAGATTATATATCTGAGTCTTTATTCTTTATATGTAATTTAAAAGCAAGCTTTTCTTTGTAAAAACTTCAATTGAATTTCAATAAAGTTAAAGGCATGATGACCTCACTATTAATATTAAAAAAAAAAAAGTTATTGGTTTAGTCAGTTTAATTTTGAGTTTAAGATTTAGAATATATAATATACAAGTGTAATAAATTAGAGAGTTTTAAAGATATATGCTGTTATATAATCTGAATTATGATTTTGTAGACTGTTAATAAAGATATATTAAATATTTTTAAGTTTGCAGAAAAAACAAGTATGGTAGTATTGTAAGTATACAATTATAGCTATAAAAGTTGAGTTTGTTTGAAAGTTTGAAAAGAGAATATATACTATCTAAAATAAAGAGAATTGTGTTTAATTAGTTGATTTAAAAACTGGCAAGAATAATAGTATTTATGTTATTTTAAAACTTTGTATAGAGATAGTGTTTTTAATTTGTGTTTAAGTTAAATTTAAAGGATAACTGATTGTAGTTGAGTGACTAATTTTATAATATTGAAAAGTAAAGTTTATATGAAATTTGCTATAAAGACAGATTGTAATTGCAGATTGTAATAGAATTTTGTAATAGTATTATTGTTTTTTGTCATTATAATAGTCTGGTTTAGCTACTGGTAGAAGAACTCTTAGAGCTTAAAGTTTAGATTTTTGAAGTTTAATTCTATAATAGTCTTTGTATTTAAAATAATAGTAATCTATATTATAAGAATCTGGTTTATGAGAGTTGGTTAAAGTAGGTATTTTTCTAAGTTATTTTTGGTGTTAAGGTGTAACAAATAAAAGGTGTAACAAATAAGTGATATGACAAATAAGTGTAGTGACAAATAAGAGAATGTAATGTTTAAAGTAACACCTGACATGATGCCTAAGTGATTAGTATAATTAATGTAAAACAAAAATTTCTATAAATTTGTTAAGACTAAATTAGTAATATTAAGTTTTGTTTAAAAATAGATAAAACTAAGTTAAATTTATATAAATTAATTAGTAATCTTAATTAGTAATAATGATCTACAGATCTGAAATGCCCTAGAAGATCAGGGTTTCTCAAAAAAGTAAAAAATTTTTGTAAAATTTTAAAAAAAATTTTATAAGAGATTTTTAATATATTTTACTTAAAACTTTCAGTTTCTAACTATATAGAAAGTATAATATATCAAAATGAAGATAAAGTTGAATTGAATCTTTTTGCTTTAAGTAACTATTATATTTTATATAATAAAGTAATAAGTATTTAATAAAAAAAGAAATTTATTTAATTTAGTTATATCTTAGTAATAAACATTTTTAAAATATAAATATAAGCTGCCTATATGTAAAATTTTGTAAGAAACAATTTTACTTAGACAGCCAAAATAGGTTTACTTAATAATAATTTAAGAAAAGTGCAATTTTGTTTAGAGAAAATTTGGTACAAGTGATTATCAAAAAGAGTAGATGATTTGTCTTTTTAAAATATTTCACTTTGATACAATTAAAAAGTTTTATTTACTTAAAAATAAAGAAAATAAATTAAATATTTTTTTATTTTTTTTTTGTTAAAGGCCATACTTGTGGCAGTACTTTATTAACTTTTTTGAGTTAGCTATTACAACTATTTTTACAGAAATAAGAGTGCAACTAGTTATATATACAACTTTTGGTTGTCTATTTAAGTAGTCCACTCTAAGGTTCTACACTAGATGCTGTACCTATCACTTACTAAAAATTATCTATTTAAACTTTCTGATCATCTACTCTATTATAATGTAATCCCAACTTACCTCTATATATACCTAACTAGTATACCATCTGAGCAGTATAATATCTATTCTTTTTGTACTAGTTCCTAGACTATTATATATTTCAGAGTATATTACCTGCCAGTAAGGGCAGAGGGCCCTTTATTGTTAACTATCTACCTACTTTTAGAACACTAACAAGAGCTACTTTTATAGAGTTCATCCAGACCCTGATACTAACTTCACAGCATATCTCTAATACTTTTAATATACCTCTGCTTTAAACTCAGACTCCAAATCCAGATAGTTCAGAAGGACTATAACTCATCTTTGATATATTGAGGCTGGTCTAATATCCTTTTCCTTTAGTCCAAAATCCAGCAGCCTAGTTTGTGGTACCTCTTATCTAAAATTTTTGCCTGCCCAATTTTTTTATATTGGTATCTATTTTCTAGGTCTAGCCTTTATAGTAGTACCATTAAAGTTTTATATTACCTTTTTGCTTGAAATTTCCAAATGAGCACTGGCTTTCTAGTTTTACAGATTTACATAGTCCAATGACTTATTATAAGTTTGCAACACCTAATACCAGTTTGCATTCCTCTATATAGCCAAGATTGCACAGATGCCCCAGACCTGCAAGTTATGCTGATATGACTATAGTTACAGATATCCTATCTCAACTGATTTACAGGAAGCTGTTATCATAATACTGTCTATATATTATATAGGTGATTATTCAAATTTTACCATTAGTAGGTTTTAAACTCACAATCTACCACTTGAAGATATGACAACTTATCCACTTTACTAAGTTACTACACCTAATAAATTAAATATTTAAATTTGCCTAGTAGAATATTTTTATAAAATAATTTTTATTGTAGATTAGAAAACTAAACATGCTAATTAGAAAAAAATCTAAAGGTGTAGTAATCTAGTGAAATAGTCAGATTGTTAACCTTCTAAGTAGTAAATTGGATGTTCAAATTTCATCAACAATGAAAATTTGAATAATCACATATGTAAGCTAGTATTATAGCAACTGTTCCTAATTATGGATTAATATACTTATAATTATAATCATACTAGCATAACTGGCAGATCATGGGATATCTGTGTAAATTGTTATACAGAAGAATACAAACTGGCAATAGGTGGTGCAAACCCAAGATAAGTCCTTGTGGCCATGTAAATCTGTAGAAATTGTAAAACAAAAAGCCCATTTGAAAAGACCTAAGTAAAGAGATAATACAGATCTTTGATGATGCTACTGTAAAGGCTAAACCTAAGAAGCAAATACCAATACTAAAGCAACTAAATAGACAAAAACTTCTGGGTTGAGAGTTTTAAGATACTACCAATCAGGCTACTAGTTCAGATTAAAGAAAAAAAATATTAGGCTAATCTGATATATTAATGAACTGATTATAATTCTAGATGAGCTATATGAATTAGGAGTTTAGTAAAAAAAGCAGAAGTATACTAAAGTACTAGAGATATGCTATAAAGTAGGTACTAGAGTTTAAGTGAACTCTACAAAGACATAGCAGTTAATAGTTAGTCCTAACTACAAGTGTTGATTCTGTCATAATGACATCTAAGTCAGCTGCAAAAAAATAAATATATAGCAGGCTTTAGTAGGTTTATTTTAAGAATAAATGTTCTAAGATTGAAATGAAGAATTCAGGTTTGACCTAGTAAAGTAACATGAGACAGATTTAGAAAGTTTAAATAGAATACTTGAACAGAGATGTTAGGTGCAACAATTGGTAAAAATATTAGATAAACTCCTTAAATAGATAATATAAAAAGTTATATAAGTAGCCAATTGTATGCTCTTTTTATAGTAGCTTTTTCAAAACTACATTTTTAAAAATATGTTAATAAAGTTAAAAGATCAAAGAGGTCACCTTAATACTGAAAAAAAAAATTAGAAAAAAATCTAAAAAAGTATTTATAAATAAAGTGTACTATATTGAAATTATATATTATAAGGTCTAAAAATATGACCAATATCATATGACATAAATATTATATGTCAAAAATGTTAGATATGTTAAATATAACAAATATATTTGATATATCTAATATATCTGCTATAGTGCATAAGTGTAGTATCTTAAATAGATGTAATATATATGATAAATTCAATATAATAAACATATTTGATATATTAGATAAATCCATAATGTAAATAGACAAGAAGTTTATTATAAATAAAAGGCTTTCTGCTTAGAAGAAAGTAACAAGTGATACCCTCAAATAAATATATTTGCTTAAATAAAACTAAAATATCAGACCAATATTAAAAGTAAACTATAATCCAATCTAAACTAAAAACAATTATTAAATCATTGTATCCAACTATTATTTACTTATTATTAAATCACTAAACCACATTTTGATTATTTGTTGTAAATTATATGACCTAGCATTTATGCAAGAGAAAGACTCCAACCTAATTGATATTTTGTAACTACAGGTTAAAGAAATAAAGAGAAAATAAGAGAAGATAAGTGTTAAAAGAAGAATAAGTTAAAGTAAGAACTTAAAAAAGAAAAATAATACTTATCTACAGATAAACTACTAGCCAAATCTAATATGCCTATTTTGACTTAGCTACTATAGATTATATGAAAATTAGAAGAAATTAGTGACAAACTTGCCAATTTCTATGCAACAATATAAACTTAAAAGTAAAATTTTTTATATTTAATTTTATAAAAAATTATTTTAATTAAATTAATATTAATTTATAAGAGAAGTTTGTAGAGCAGGTCTTTCTAATTAATAATAATAAATTATTAAATTTAATTAAATACTCAGTAAGATATAACTTTTTAAAAATTAAGTATAAAAATTTATTAATTAAATTAACTTATAGAGTTAAATAAATTAACTAATTAAATTTAGTACTTTTGTACTATTTAGAAAAACTTTGTAATATATATAAGTATATATTTTTTAAATATAATAATAGTTCGAAATTTTATTATAATAAATAAATTATTTTATTTATATTTTGTAAAATTTTAATAAAAATTGGTTATAATTTAAAAAAGTTTTATAAATAGTATATTTCAATTTTATATAAAAATTTTAAAATACAATATAAAACTATACAAAAATGATCCATATAACCTCTACTATATAGAAAGACATTCATATGATTAGTTAATGCAAATCAATTGCCTAGGTAACTTATTTATATATTTTAAAGTACTTTTTGAGAACTTAACATTTTATCAACAAAAAATCATCACAAATACCATCTATATGTATAGAAGAGAGTTAATATACACTATGCAAAATTAATTAGAAATAATCAATAATCTAAAGAACTTCACTTATAAGTAAATATTTTACTATTCATTACTATATTAGTTATATATAAGTAATAAATAAGAAGTGACAACCAAAAAATACCAAAAAGATGAGCTAAGACTTAAGTTTTAAAAAGAGCCTTTTATTACTGTTTAATTTATTATGCTAAGAATAGATCTTAATATTTTTTACATTCTTACTATTATATTTTACAGAAATTACTTGTTAAATTTAGTAGAATGCAGACTTTTTTGTAAGATCAAAATGTTTAGTATATCAAGTATTTTAAGGTTAGGCTTGTTAATAGGTTAGTTACTCTTGAGTTATAATAGTTAATTTATTTTAAGTCTTAAACTTGCATTTGTATTTTACAAGTTACTTTCATTATAATAAACTCTTAATATAATAAAGATTATTTAAAATCTCGATATAGTAAAGTTAAGTTCAAAGTGAGTCTAAATAAATTTTCTCAATATAATTAAATTTTAAAAAATCTTTATTAATAGAATGAATTACTTCATTATTGAGAGAGTAACTATATAATATTCAGAATTTCAAGGCAAATATGTATTTTAATTATAAATTATAATTTTATTAAAATAAAAAATATAAATGTATAAAATATAAATACAAATATTGATGAAAATCTGCATAATAAATGATGCTATAAATTAAAACATTAGCATAAAACATTAGATAATAATATAATTATAAAAACAAAAACCTATTTGCATATTTAATAAAGTAGATTCATAATTTTAAGCTGAATAACTATTGTGATTGAAATTCTTGTAATGCTTTCTTAAATGAAGATGCATTATAATTTACCAGATCAATTTTATTATTGCCATCATAAGGGTTATTATTTTCTGATTTTTCAGTATATACTTTCTTATTCTTTTTAGTTTGTAACAAACTTTCTAATAAGGATTAAATGTGCTCATCGATACTGGTTTGCAAAAATAGAAGACAATGCAAGTATTTAGACCCATTATTGTTGTAACAAAGTTGATAATATATATAACTACAGAATAAAACTTCGATATGGTTTATATAAGTAGATGGCAAAAATAAACAGTTAGCTGAATCACAGTAGTGAAGTGGATCTGATCAATATGAAGCACTAAAACCCAAAGCAAAATGACAAAGTTGTGCTTCTGGCATTTTTATTGCAATTAATGAAATAGTTCCAGAATTATTTCCATATTTTCTTTTTGAAGATAACAGATTTTTATATAATAGAAATAATATAAGTAAATTATAATAATAAAAACATTTGAAAATATCTGAAAAATATTGTAAAAGAAAACAGCCACATTTCTTAGTCAATGCTATTATATTTTGTGCAAAATACTCATATGTTGTCCAAGTAGATGTATGCGCAAAATTTTTTCTAAATCCACTGCTATTCTGATATAATCAATTAATATAGTGATCATATTTAATAAGCTGATCCACATTTGTGTGTTTTTGAGTACTTCTACACAAAAAACTGTGAAATATTTTGACTGTCAAATCTGAGAATTTTGAAGTTCAGACTTAATCATTTCTAAAATAGGATGTCAATTTAATTTCCAATAAAAGATGTTAGAAAGAAACATTAGTAGTGCTTTTGTATAGTTTTTATGATTAAATTTAAGAATGATTGTCCAAACATAAAAGCAAGTTTTAAAATAAGCATCAAAATCATTAGATTGGAAGAATACAGCATATATATTAGAAGAAAAGGAACCAAATTATCAAGAAGATCTTTAAGTACAAGATATTCAACATCTTTGCACAAAGACTTAAATTTTGCTTTGATGACTGTAGAGATCTCTTGCCAAGCACTATAAAAAATCTCTAAAAGAAAATTAATGCACTATGGCTTGGGTTTTTGTACAAGTAGTTTTCATTCTCCAAATATATACTTGTACATGGTTGAAAAAAGAGATGATATTACAGAAATATTAATTTTCAGCTATTGAGTGAAATGTAAAAAGGACCTATAATTGGAAGAAAAAATAATATTGTATCAATAAGATTTAGTAAATTATAATAAAATAAGTAACATATTATTGCTATTCGAATATAAATCTGTTAAGGCCAATCAGCAACAACAAGAATTAGATGTCCTTTCTAAATATATTGTTGCATAGATAGAACATTTATAACTGCATTAATAGCTTGAATATATGCATCTACAGAATGAAGATTATTTTCCTGTAAATCAATAAGAATAGTATTTTTTATTGAATGAACATTTTGTTTTTCACTTAATCTAACATTATAGCTATGCACAGTAAGTTTCTTTAATCTTGTATTATCATCAACTATTCTAAATCCCCAATACTGATTATATGAAAAACTATAAAGTTTCATAAACATAAGTTCTATATTTATTTTAATTAATTCAGAATTAACAAGCTTGGGGTTATGTATATTTAATTTTAAAATTAATGATTGCATTGTAATTGGATTTATTAAAATCATCACCAGATGCACTCAGTCAATATAGTAGTGGTAGTTAGCATTCTTTTTCTGTGAATATTGTAATAATTGTCGATATTTAGTACTATTAAATTTTCTAGGCATATAGTAAAAGCAGAATTGACATTCTTATTATGTTCTTCAGATATAGTTGTTTTATATCGATCAACTGTATGAGATGTTATAGTCATACCTAAGATGGCAACAGTATCTATTAAAGAGTTGAAAGTACCAACAGAATCAACATATATTGCCAAGTCTCTCTTTGCATTATTTATGAACTTATTATGAAAATAGCAGACAAATAAAAGCTGCTTTTTTGCTCATATCTGTGATTCTTTATTTTTAGAAGATGGGTTAAATGACAAATACAACTCATTAAAAAAAACTTTTAGCCTTATATCTTTTTTTTCCATAACCACTCTAAATTTATTAAATTAATATAAAGTTGATTTTCTTTCTCATATTTATATAAAATATTTATTAATGTTGCTATTGCTTGAGAAAAAGATAAAGTGAAGTAAATACATTCAGTTTCATTTACTATATTATCAGACCTACTGTCTTTTACAATTGCTTGAGAGTGTCACTTGAATTCAACTGAGCTGTTTACAGCAATTCCATTATAGCAAATTGAAAAAACTGTGTTACCTATTTGAAGATAACTTGGTAAAGAGTTGTTAGTATAGGCTTTAAAATAAAATTTTTAAACATTCTTCTTCATTGTGTTAATGTTCTTCTGCAAATAGTAATAACATATAGTCTTGTAATATTTTTTTGTAGCATACTTTAGTTTTCAATAAAGATCTTAAATTGGATTTTTATTTGTTTAAGCAATGAAACTTTAGAACTTTTAGATAAAAGTATTTTAAAATATATAAATTAGAAAGTACTTGAACAATTATTAAATAGAAATTTAATTTGCTAATCAACATATGTAGGATCGACATTATGCATCTTAATTAACCAATAAAATAAATGTCTTTTTATGTCTCTCTATCTTTAATTTTTAATTTATATGTTTTTTATATTTATATTTATAAGTTACATATTTATAGCTTAAAAATTTTAGATTAGATACTATTATATTCTGCAATAGATAATTAAAAATACAATATATAAATATTAAGTATATATTACAAGATAAAATTTTATAAAATTACTTAATAATACATATTTAAAAGTTTTTTAAATTATATTTAACTAAAATTTAAATTTTATTATTTTATATTTAGTTTATTTTAATTATATTAATATATATTATATTATTATTATAAATTAACACATTTGATAAGAATGTGGGTCTTATAGCTTAATGGTTAAGCTCTCATACTCCCACAGTCAAGGTCAACAGTTCAAGTCTGGCTAGAGGCAAAATTGAAAGATTTTAGCTTCTGTAACCGAAAGAAGCCTGTAATTGAACACAAAGTCCTGTAGTCAAGTTCAAGTGCAGTATATGACAGAAAAAGAAATTTCTAGAAGGAAACCAACTTTGCAGAGTGTGGGCACTATGTGTAATAGCAGCATCACAGAAAGTTCCATTATGCAAAAAGGGTTGCGCATGTAAGTCCTCTGGAGACAGGGCAGTACCAACATCTCTGCATCCAACTTGTGAGTACTTGATTGGGAGAGTGATACCAAGGTAACATGAACTGGAGTGGTGAGAGAAGCAGTATATGCATAGAAGGTTTGTGACAAAGGATTAGCCTTATCAAGATTAGAAGCACCTCTGGCACTGTGAAACGACTAAGAATAGAAGATAACCATCTGCATAGAAAAGTTGTAGCCTGTTCTTTACGTCTAAAGGTTCCAAACCGGAGCTCTGGTCACACCTATATGGAAGCCTATAGCAAAACAAGTGGAACATACCAACATAAATACTGTACCAATCATGGTTGAGATACCTAAATTGGAAGTGGAAACCTACTCGAACACGATGTAGACACCTTAGTCTAAATGTAGATTTGGGCTAGGATGTTCTTAAAAAGGCAGGAAGATTGCCTGTGGTTGGAAACAGAACAAAGGAAAACCTGCAGCATGGTGTGACAGTAGTGGAAATGTCAGTTAATGGCTGAAAGAGGATGTGTACTCATCCCTGAAATAGAGTTTCATCTATACTATAAAAGGGAGTACTTAAAGGGCAGGTTAGATGCACAATCCATTGGAAATGATGCTAAGACCAAGAAGGGTTGCAAACTAGCAGTGGCAGCAGGAACCTGGCTTAAGATATATGCTACCAGTAACTGAATTGGAAAGTTAGCAGCAGCAGCAGAAACCTGGCTTGAGATATGTGCTAAAGAGGCACCCTTTGGGCAAACCAAAGATGGTAGCTCAAAAGGAGCAAACGACCCGATGAACCAATTTGGGAGTTATAAAAATAGGTTGTAAGATATAGGGTGAATATGTAGGTTATCTAATATAATTAGTAGTGAAACAAAATCCAGGTTAGATGTAAGTAGGACACAATACAAAACTCTGGTAGGTTTAGGTTGCAGATAAATATGTTTGAGTTCTATGTCTAAATAAATATATAGTGATAGATGATGTATAATAGATTTGTACTAGCTATAACAAGTATACTAATAAAGACTAGAGGGCATGAACTCACCTTAATACCGAAAAAAAATACACAATTGATATGACAGCAATTTTTAATAGATAATTTAAATTTATTTTTTAGTTAAAAAAATATTTTTTTAAACTTTTATATATTGAGTCTATATTATTTAAATTAGTTAAAAAGAAAATTACAGTTTATTTAATAAGATAGCTGTGCAATGTTGTCATGCAAAACCAGAAATAAAAGAAATAAAAAGTATTTATATTGTATATAGTAAATATATATTACATTGTTACATTATTAGGTATATGTAATAATAAGTTATATATATACTACACTATGCACTATATATGGTAAAATTTTTAAAAAAACTGTACAGTAAGACTTTTAGAATCTAGGTTAGTTTGCATAATTGTAGCTAGTTATTATAATTCTGGTTGAGTTACATAATTCAGTACCTAAAAATAAGAAAATTAAGGTTTTTTTAAATTTACTGTTCAGCTTGTATAGCCTCAGTCTTTAGAAACATTTATTCATTAAAATTTATATTTATATATATAAAACATCTATTTTATATATGTAAAGTTGTCATCTGCAACTATTCCTCCTTACACAAGTCCAAACCGATTACAATTCTGCATTAACCTTGCACGTCTTCACCTTTA
>CAJVQA010009884.1:0-11766 GCA_910591915.1 Cetraspora pellucida | reverse complement strand
TTTATATATTATTTGATCAATTTGACCAATTTGACCAATACTAAACTTTTTGACCAACTGGTCAAATTGGTCAAACTAGTCTGGTCAAGCTTGACCATTGATTGGTCCATGCCAATCCTGATGATAATATATCCAATTGTGAAGCAACTAACTCATCATTTAGAGGTGTTGCTATGGTGCTACTTAAATATGTAATTCATGTAATAACTACAATAATAAAAACTATTACATAATAAGATTGATAAATTAATAAAGTTAAATATAGAGATATAAATAAAGATGTCATATTTTAATACTTTATTATTAATTCAAGATATCTATTCTGCTTTGGTATAGCATCTTCAGTTAACTCAGAATATGACAGAACATATATCTATAAATATTCAATGAATCAATACCAAAAAGTTTGTAATGCTTTTAGTTATAGCTATATGCTAAATACAGAAAACTCTAAATATCCAAAAGCAAATCTAGTTATAGAATGTAATAAGAAATAGAAAAAAAAAGTTCATAATAAGTTCAAAAAAGAAATTGAAGCCATAATTGATGAATATCTGAAGCCAGTATTCTAAATTCATCACTATCTAAGTTAATTAAAGAAATTGTCATTGTTGATACTCTTCCTCCTAATGCTATAGCATAAAGACAAGCTGCAAATGCTATAAATAAAGCCAACAAAAAACTTGCTAAATGTCAACAAATATATAATACTATGACTGATCTGAAGATTCAAAAAAATCTATTAGAACATATTGCAACTCTTAAACAAATGTTAAATATAGAAAATAAATGAATAACAAAATTGAAATGTTAGCCAGATTATACATATAAATCTGCTGAAAAAAAGGCAAAACTTTTACAAGAATAGCAAATAATTGAAAAATATAATTCTTCAAGTAAAAATATATAAAGTTAATATATGAGTTCCACAAAGTTAAATTATACAAATTTTATTAGAGAAGATGTATTATATTACTAAAGGTCATTAATTAGAAATAAGATTTACATTCAACCAATAGTAACTTGAAGAAAATTAGTGGACCTGATAAGCACAGGTTTTCATGCATGCTCCTTTATAATTTGCATATTTTAACTTTGCAACATTTATATACAGTTATCTTCTTTTTAAACTAGCTTTTAGAAGTTAAATATATAAATATTGCTTAATATATATATTTATAGTTCAAATATAATACTATTTTAGGTCAATCATTATTTATGTTTAAATATCTAAACTTATATGAACACATTCATGAATGTGTTGAATTTGGTAGTGCAGATAAAATCAATAATTATATGCTACCATGTTAATCTAATTCAATAGTGGCAAAATCTCATCACTATTCAGGAAATATCAGCATTTTTTTTGTTATATAAAATAAGAAAAAAAATCATCCAGATACACATTATTGTTTTGCATCTGTGAAGGAGACAAATTAATTTGCAATAAGATTCTCTACTTATTCTGTAATTATTTCTTAAGATGATAAGGCCAAGATTCCTTTTGGTATTCCTACTGTTGGAAAAACTTTTTAAGCTGTTCAGAGTCTTAAAGAATCTGTTATGTTGCCAGATTATGATTTTTCAATTGTCATATATTATAAACTAATTCTGTTGATTTATATGTTTATGAATCCAAAGAATAATAACAATACTCTATATAATAGGCAACTTGCAATTTTTATTCGTTCTCAATACCATAGTGGTACAAGCTTAGCTTTGCATATGAAAGATTTAAAATTATTAACTCAGAATAATCACCTCAATGAAATATTAAAACTTGAGAATATTATTAAATCAATCTGGGTTCTTTTGGTGGATGGAGGTCTAGATAAGAACCTATGACATATGAAGAATATTATTCAATATAGTAAAATGTTTCATGTATTTGATTTAGATTATTTGACAGTTCGAACATATGCACCTTATCATTCAGCCTACAATTCTGTTGAACATAGTATGTTTGATGAGATTTTAATAATAATTATTATATCAATAAGTTAATAAATTATTTAAAGACATATACAGTCTAAACTTTAATATAATTAATCTTGATAAAGTTGCAAGTTGTAAAAAAAATTTTTGCTTAACAATTACCTTAGTTACTGTAGGATATAGGCTAAAGTACCCAGCATGACAAATAGAGTTGATCAATTTTTAAAGTGCTATTATATATGCATATGATATACAATATGTGGAATTTTTTATATAACTGACAAAAAAATCACATTTTCATGCTATATAATCTATTGAATTTTGGTTACCAATATTACTAACTAATAATTATATCAAGGTCTAACTATAATAACTAATTAATTAGAATTTTTGTTATCAAAAAGATCTTTACAAACTATAATATGCATAGTCCTAAAGGACCATTTTATTAATATCTTCAATTTACAAAATTTTTTTAATTAATATTTTTTAGGTATATTAATATTTTTACAGAAGCTTGCAGGAATTGTTTTGCCAGCTGATAAATATGGTTTTCATCTAAATTCTCAAGGTGAAGTAATTGATCAAGAGCTCACTAAAAAAAATTTTAAATATGCAAGTGAAGTTTTATGTGATCTATGGAATTGGGATCTTATTTTTGGATGACAAGTTATAACAAAGTATACAAACCAAAGAGCCTTTCTATTTAATGATGTCATATTTTTAGAATCTAACAATAATAATACTAATGAACCTACATGGAGATGGCTAAAAAACTATACTAAAATATATTAATATTCTATTAACATTAGAAAATGTGATGACATTCAATGTTGTACACCTAAATATTATAAAGATGCTGCTAATCTTTTTGCAATAAACAATAGCTTTCTTCTTTCAGTCATAAAAGAAAATGATGGAGATTATTTAAATTTGCTTTATATATTGGAGTTTTATAATATAGACAAATTACCTAGTTATAATATGCACTGTCCCTTTTTAATAAATTATAGTAATCTTTGTTGCTCAATTTGTGGTGCATATTTCTTAACAGGTTCAATAGTTACTTAATATATAAGAAATCAACATCCAAAATAACAGGAATGATCATCTAAAAAATAATTACATAGTTGTTTTTTACCTCTGCTAAAGTATGCATATCTGCCAATTTAAGTATAAATAAATATTATTATTAAATTTTCTGCCTTAATTTTTTTGCAACTTTTTTTATAATAGTCAATATAATTTTTTGTTCTTTTTATTTCTAAATATTTATACTTGAAATTCTACTCCTTGGAAATTCTTGTTAGATCTCTTAAAATTTTTGTAATACTGTAATTAAGCTCTATAGTGTATTACCAGCTGTCATAGTATAGTATCAGTATCCTTTTTGGATCAACAAGATTAGTAAAATCGATAAATTAGTTAAAATTAAATAAAATAGTTTGAAAAAGAAAAATAAAAACTTTTAAAAGTAATATTAAAAGTATCCAGTAATCATTTACCTTTTAACTTAACCCAAGTTCATATTTTGTTACATTTTCTTGTTTTATAACTATTATAAACACTATTTTTTTTGTATCGAATAAGAGAAAAAGAGTGTATTTAATAGTAATCAGGCCCTTATATATTAAAATCTAACCCTGATTAAATTCATAATTACCTCACTAAATAAACTCTATACTCATAACTAACCTGAATTATAACTCATAACCATATGATGCCATGAACTAAATTCATAATTGTAGAATTAATTAGAAAAATCAATATTACAATAGTATGCACTATATTATTGTCATAATTCTGTAGTGCTTATTGAAAAATTAGGTATAACACAATACAATTAGTAAAGTTTTAAACAACTATTCATTTTGTTAAAAATAGCATATTTCTCGAAAACCCATATACAAAACCACTTGAAGTATTTTAAGAAAAAGTTTTTCTTAAGCTATTCTACTATATAAATATTTAGTCTTTTAAGTTTATTCTAAACACTAACCCTACTGTTAATAAACTTTAAAAAATTTTGTTATAACAAAACTTAGCACAACAAAATTGTTCAGACATATTCTCAATTTGATTGATTAAAAGAGACAATTAAAAATTTGGCCAGAATTACTTAAAAATTTAGTAATAAAATTACAGCTGCCCATTAAATGAAAATTGTTCCTGGGCTATTTTTTTTGAAAAATTCTATTTGAGTTAAAAGGTTAATTCCGACCAGAAATTAGTAAACAATTGTGTAATGCAGGCCAAAATTTTGCAGATTTACATTTGTTAATGAGGATCTGATAGGACAATTTTGTTGTAACAATTACAAAATTTTTTATGTCACAAACATTTGATACTATGGCATTACAGCAATAAGGTACTGTGCTGTAATTAATTCTACTTTGCTTTTTTATTTATAGTAAGCACAAAAAGTTATACATTTGATAAACTTGATATTTTTATACTTAATTGATTGTAAAAAAATATTTTTTATTTTGTAGCACTCATCTAAACATAACTTTAAAAACATGATTAGACAGATTTGAATAAATATAGCTACTAATTTGGGCATGTAATTTTTATATAGAATTTAAAGTATCTAGAACTATGATCTGGCATAATATCTATATAATTTAACTTATAATCTTATATAATTTGTATTTAAAAAAATTTTTATTGATCAATTGGCATTATACAGACTATGTTACATGAATCTTGTTATTAAGTCAGCCTATATTATACTCTAATGCTGACCAATTCCAGATAGGATTATATAAATAATGTTGGCTAAACTATCATATACCTAATACACTTTCAGCTTTAAATTTAGTAAGGTCTATATTTTGGAATAAGTAGCTGTTCAACATTGTTAACATCTATGCAGACACTATTTTATTCATGAAAAACCATATTCTTTATTGCAATGCATTTTTGATATAAGAAAATAACTCTTTATAAAAGAAGTTGATAGTACTTGCAATCTGAATATTAGTTTAAATTTCAGTGACTGAGCCTAAAAACCTATTAATGAAGTCAATGTCTGACTGATATATAGTTAATTAGCTAGCATCACTCAGTTCTGATTAATCTGATCCAAGATTCTAGTATTCTGCAAAAAATATTAAAATCTAATCTGTCTGATAAAAATTTTGATGAAAAAAATGAAAATTATTAAATATTTAGCATTGAGAACTTTAAATTTACATTGGATCACTAATTATTGTATCAAAAAAATTATTTTTACTATTGTTTATTATTGTATCTTTGATTTTACAGATGCATATGCTCATTTATATATATTTTTTTTTACTAAACCACAAATAAGTTATACAGACCAATCAATTTCAAGACTTTTTGTACAGAGACATTCATTTCTGGTACCTACCTTTTAAAGTATTGTCATAAAGGATAACTTAATTATATGTTAAGAATTGTACACATCATTTTACTCTTAAGTAAACCATATTCTATGTATTTCATACTTCATTTCTGATATATATACTTATAATATTCTGATATTAAAATTTGATTGATTAAAAAATAGAATTTTTTTAAGCTTAATCTCTAGATTCATATAATTTTAAGTTTGCAGTATGCATAATTTAACAAAGCTGAATCATAATTCTGAACTCATAAGCAGAAGTTTGTCTGATTGGCTAATAAATTAAATTTAACTTTACATTATTTATACAGTTTAGAGTACTTTTTATAACAATAAAAACTAATCATAATAGAAAAAAAAACTATATAGATAGTTTCATTAAAGCTATAGAACTTTATAGTTTATAACCAAAATAAGATCTAATACTTGTTTATTTAAAAAAGTTAGTATAGTAATAATTTTTCAAAATCTGATAAAATTAATTTATTATCAAGCTAATTTTTTTAAACAGATGAGAATTAAATCTTATTTTTGACTATGAAATTCTACAGCTCTAATAAATCTTTTATATAGTTTTTTTTTATGTTATTATAGTTGATTTTCATTTTTTTAAAAAAGTACTCCAGACTTTATATATAAATAATGTAAAATTAAATTGAATTTATTAGTCAATTAAGTGTCCAGAGACTTTTTCAGAATATTTCTTTAAGTCATGTGACTGGCCTAGAATTCTTCCAAAGTTACATGACTGGTTATATGACTTTGAAAAATAACTTATAATTGCACCATACTAGCTAAGCCTCATGATGTAATTTTTGCATAATTTGCCACACTAGTTAAGCTATATTATATAATTTTTGTATAATTTTTGTATTATCAAATGACTAACTCTAGGTAGGTCTAATAAAAATTCTAGAACAGATATAATAAGCTAATAAGTGTCAGTCTTCTTAGATATATCAGTTTTTTTAGAATCTGTAAACTTGGTTTTAGAAAGAATCAAAATAGTATTAGAAGCAAAAGGAAAGCATTGCAAATATTAATTAGCTAAAAAAAAATATATATAGTATATTGTAAAAATAAAAAAAAATTATATATATAATTTTAATTTTATTTAAAAATAGAAGCAGTATTTTAAAATTATATATAAACCCAATAGTAAATTTTTTTTTTAATATTAATAGTAAGGCCATGCCTCTATCTTTATTGAATATTTAATTAAAATTTTATATAAAATACAATTCTGCTTTTAAAATATTATAAAAAGAATAGAAGTTTAGACTAATTTATCTGCAATCTAAACTAACCAGAGTGGTCAAGATCTAATAGTAAATTTTTTATATATTTAATTTATAAAAAATTATATAAAATAAGAATTTTATAATTTATTGCTATAGCATTATATTGCTAGTTCCTATAAGTTATGTGACCATAGTAATAGTATATGGGATCAGCAGTTTGTATTATATAGGATCAGCAGTTTGTATTATATAGATCAGCAGTTTGTATTACATAAGATCGGCAGTTTGTATTACATAGATCAGTGATTTGTATTGCATTAATATACAGTAATTATATATATATTTGTATCACATTATTTAATTGTTAACATTATTCAAAAGATCAAGTTAAAGATAGAAGTTAGCATATACTGCTATGTTGTAACAGCTGGTTTGGAAGAGTGATGCATAATAAATGCACAATGTAGTACTAACTACTAGAAGAAACTAATAATAATGATAAGAAAATTGTAACAATGATACTTTACAATAAAAGAGAAAATAGATACTTCGCTTTTTCAATACAAAAGATACATGTTCTAGAACCTACTCTATTATATCAGAGGCATATGCTATATTAATTAGTGATGTAAACCAAACCTGAATAGAACAATTTGCAACTTTACCTAATTTGGGTTTAGATAAGAGAAAACATCGATATTACATAACTGATCTTTCATCTGATGTAAACTATATAAAAAAATTAATTTACAATACTGCTAGTACAATAAAATAGAGTTAAATTATAATTATAATATGCACTAGTGAAATGATTTGGTATTGTAAAATGATTTTTTTATATGGTTCATACCAGGTAAAAGATCAGTTATGTAATATTGACAGTTTCTCCTGTTGGATTAACTATTATATAGCACATATGATAATGCAAGGATTAAAATATACTGTACATAAATTTGGGTGAGAACTAACTAACTATAATACTATTGTCAAACCTAGAAAAACCTTTTTGTTTACATTGCTAATATATATTAATTCGTTAATATATACACTGCCTCAATAAACAAAAAGAACCATCAATGTTATATGACTGATTATTCACCCGGTGTGAATCAGATAAAAAAATAATTTTACAATACCAGATTATTCTGCTAGTACATGTTATAATTATAATCCAACATCATTTTTATTATAATAAAATAAGTGTTGGATTATAATCATAACATGTACTAGTAGAATGATCTGGTATTGTAAAATAATTTTTTATATAGTTCACATCAAATAAAAGATTGGTCATGAAATATTGACAGTTCCTTCTGTTGCCTCAATATAGTAGACTTTAACAATTACAATTCCTTAAAATTACTAATTGTATATACATACATTCTTATATAAGAGATTAATTTATTTAATGCAACTAACAATTTCAAGCCAATTAAAGTATAACAATTAATACAGCAACATAATTACTATATAATAGGTATTTACTACATATATAAAATTGGATACTCTAAATAAAGCTAAAAAACTACAAAATATTAAATAAAACACATATACTAATAAATGAATAAAATAAGACTATACAGTGTATTCACTATTGATAACAATTTTAAACCTATACAAATAATATTTTGTTAGCTTTCAATTATATAATTAGATTAACATTTTATATCAACAAAATTAAGTACCTTGCAATTCTTCTGGTAATGGCCTAAACCATCACATTTCTTACATTGACATTAATTTGCCATAGGTTTTGATACTTTATGTGCTGATTTTAAGCATTTGGTACCTTTGGGATGACCTCTACCACAGTGTATTTTTGGGGTTTGTATATAAAGAATCATAGGATCACTATTTTTTTTTTCATCATCCAGACTATCAATTTCTTGTGAATCATCTAATTTATATTGCTTGTCATTATCATCTTCAACAAAATTTTCAAGTAATTTGATTAAATATTGTGATTTTGTTTTATTTTGTAATGCTTTATGAAGGGCCTTTTTGTATATGCCATGAATATTTCCATACATCATTTTTTGTTCAAGAGTTGTCAAATTTTCTGCTTGGAAATTAGACTTTTCTTGTTTAAGATACAAATACAGAACCAGAAAATTAAGTACTTTTGGTACTTCTATAAAAAACTTGTCTACCACTATAAATGGCTCTTCTGCACCAATTTCTTTTGTACTGTACTAATGTAAAGGCAGCATCTAAATGTGAAACTTAGCATTATTTGTACTTAGCATCACCTGAAAGTAATGCCAACATACTATATTACATCATATAATAGATAAACAAGAATACAGATATGACTAATTCTTTAATAGCAAAACATAATACTTTATTTTTGTTGAATTTTTGGCACAAATAGTCTAAGTCTTTTAGATATTGTTCAAGCTGGCAAATTCAATCAGTTGATTAAAACTAGTTTGTATATCATTACTGTCAAATTCTTCATGAGAATCGTTAGAATCATCATTCTATTAAAAACAACCTTAATATACTACACCATATTTATTCAAACAAAATAAATAATTAGACCCTCACTTTACTAGAATGCATTATATCCTTAATTATATTCGACATATAATAAACTGACTAGTTAATTTTGTTACATTGCATTTGTAAAATAGTTGACATAAGAAACTTTTAAATACACTTGTCAATATTAGTAAACAAAAAGTTTACTTTATTCTGATTTTTCACGTTTAGAATCAAGAGCTTCCAAAATTTATATTTGTTCTCTCTATTCTGAATATCTAATAACCTAGTAATCTCAGTTAAAAGGTTATATAAAGAGACATTTGAACTATGTAATAAGCATTTCAGGCATGCATTTACTGATTTAACTCATGATGTAGCAATCATTCCTCTAGTAAATTTGAAATATGTAAAACAATGGGTCCAATAGGCTTTTGATTTAAAAAGGAACTCTAAATAACTTTTGGCACTAGGATAATCTTAAGTAAGTTTATTAAACTGTTAATGAAAAAAAAATTTAAAAAAACTGTTATAGCAAATATAAAAGTCTTTAAGAAAGTTTTGATATGCATCATCTAACAGCTTTTTGAGATTTTTATATAGGTTTTGTGTTAAATGATAAGCACAATAAATCAAATATGTCATAGTAAATACTTGATAAATTATAGCATCAACTGCTGGATCGGCATTAATAAGAATAACAGCTGGATAAATATTTGTGACTTTAATGATTTTTGTAAAAGTTCACTTATGTGAGCCAATACTTTTATCACAAAGAAGTACTTGTGCTAATAAAATATTTTTGTGATTACTGTCAAACCCAACAAACAATGCCAATGCCATTCTGTAACAATTAGTCTTGTGAGTAACATCATGTAAAATACAGTCTGAGTATTGAATCCAATTTTCGACTTGACCTGGCATCATTCATAGTAAATGTGTTAAGATATTGTCTTCATCAAACTTATATATAACAACCCAACAAGAATCTGTATCTTTTTTTTGATCAAGCCAGTTGAAAACCTATAAAGTAATACATCAATCAAACCAATCAAATCAATAAAACCTAATTTATATCATTTGCTTATATAATAATAGACTAGATCATACCTTTGTCACATCATTAAGCAATGATTTGTTAATAGGATGAAATTTTTGGATTACAGAATACAGGTCTTTTGAGCATATTGTTCATGTCGGATACTTGCTTTTTAGGAACTTTCTTTGTACAATTGCTCTAAATTTGTAATTTTCAGTCATAAATTTTACATCTGCCAGCATTTCGGCAGTAAATTGTTTTTCATCTTCGAATATAACTCTGCTTTTGTTCAATAAATGGTTATAAGTATTAACTATTTTGTTAATAAATATGGAATGTTCTATATTGTTAATTTTAGAACATGAGGCATTAACAAAATAAAAATATTGTGTCTTTTTAGTAACTGCATCTTTTTCAGTATTTGATTCGTAAAATCTGTTATGATCATATAAATAAGTTCTTTGACAAAAAACTCTATTTTCCTGAGTAATGTGACTTTTAATAAAATAAAATCCTTTATTCTTTACCTATTCATTGAGGAAAAACTCACATTCATCCTATGTACCAAATTTTTTTTCAAAAAATAAGGATGATGATTCTATTTCATTTTGTGATAGCATATTATTATAGCACTCTATTCATAACAAAATAAAAAATATTAACATGTTAACATTATGTTTAACAATGTCCTTATTATCTATAACAAACTCTTAACAAACCTATTTCAAATTCAGAATCTATGGCTTCTTTATTCATAAAATTATTTGATGCTTTATCCGTAAAATTTTCTTGCTCTTTATTCTCTTTATTTATAACAAAGAAATCTTCTAGTTTTTTATTTATAGTCAAAAAATTATCTTGGTTTTTATTCATAGCAAAACATAAACAACAACCTAAAAAAAAACTAGTTTGTAATATCAGGTAAACTTGAGTTAGTTTTAATCTAATAAATATGTCTCTCAAGAAATCAAGACTTTAGTTTAAAATTATCATGCTTATCTAAGAAGTACTTGTATTATCAAATATGCCTGCTAAAATAAATATCAAAAAAAGGTTATTAAAATCAGATGTTCTTAATTCAGATTCTAATAAAAATTCTAATATTAATGCTGCAAATATAATAGGCAATAAAGATCTTTCCTCAAGTGGCAAGTCTAAGGTTCAATTCCCACAGATGACAAATTTTGGAAATTATACCTGTATTACAATAACTGTCTCTTGCCGATTGGTTGGGTTTTGGGCATCTGTAATTTTAGGTACACCAAGTCAGGCCCCACCTAACATTGGAAGCTCAGAGCATTTATGTGAAGTGTAATGTTACATAGTACATGTACATAGAGGAATGTAAAACCGGTGTCATATAAGGCTTCGGGCAAACCCATAATAAGACCACCAGGCGTAGAAGGCTAAGAAACTGAAGAGACAAAAACTCACTTGGAAATCCCGAGTAAAGAGGTAGCACAAACTTTCGATGGTGCTATTGGACTAACGGAAGCTCATGAAACACCTTCATAGAAACTGTCGGATAAACCGAATGACAAAGATGTATAGAGGAGCACATGACCAACTAGGCTGCCAGAATCACCGGAGGAAAAGGATATATAAGTATACCATACTGGGCCATCTGGATTGAGAGTCTGGGGAAGTTCGTTGTTGGTTCCAAGTTGCAGCTAGTAGGAGATAATGGAGAAGAAGTC
>CAJVQA010009883.1:0-11767 GCA_910591915.1 Cetraspora pellucida | reverse complement strand
AGTGTTTGTATCGCCAATTGCTGGTTTGCATTTCTTCATATAACCACAACTTTGTTCCAAAGGACAATGTCATGTGACCTGTTACACAAATGCTCTATGACCTGCCAGTTATGCTGGTGTGACTGCCATTACAGGTATCCTAACGCAATCATTAGTAACAGTTGCCATAATACGAGTATTACATAAATAATTATCCAAATTTTCATCATTGATGGGATTTGAACACCCAACCTACTACTTGGAGGGTTGACAACCTGACCACTTTACTAGGTCGCTACACTCTTATAATCTTTATATTTGCAAAAACAACAATTATATTTCATAATACATTTTTAGAGAAAAAAGTTCTTGCAGTTAAATAAAATTACTAATTGCAATAGATTAGAAAAAAATTTATAACTACATATTTTGCAAATACTAGGGTTTTTACATTTTACAGAAATTAAATTATTATTATTGAAGTATAATTTACAAGCAAATTTTTTAGTTTATCTATAATTAGTAAAAAAAATAGTTTTCCTATATACTTACTCAATTGCTTTATAAATATATTAAAAAAATAGATTTAAGAATTAGTAATCAAATAATATAAACTCATAAGTATAAATCTTATTATAAGTTTAATTTTAATTAACATTATTTCTGTTACTATAAAAAAGTATAATTAAGTATAATTCTTACTATAAGATTAAATTTTGACTATTATCATTACTGTTACTATAGAAAAGTATAATATTATAATGATTTAAAAATGAAATTATAAGTGAGCCATTAGTGATTATACAAATTCATAGATTATTCTAAATAATTTTTTTTATATGTTATATACTTTTAGTGCTAACAAAATTTCAGAATTCAATATATTATAAATTAACTATATTATTAAAAATGTAATTATATAATAATAATATTAATTTGATTAATTGTTATATAATAATTAATTGCTTATATAAATTAGTTATATCAATTTTAAAATATTGAATTTTTAGATTATATATTAATAGGCCAAATAAAATCTAGAAATATTACAGCTGTTTTTATAAATTCTGAAAAATTCAGCAAAAACTAACTATCTAAATATTTGCTGACTTTATAAGTTCTAATAAACTTAACAAATTAGCAAATATTCAGCTAATTAATTTTTGTTAGATTTTTTAAAATTTAGTAAATTGGTCTAGAATTGACAATATTATATAATTTTTGAAACTTTTTTGAATAGTGATTTTATTCTATTTGGTTATATATAGAATTTTTAATGAGATTATTTGGTCTGTATTAGCATATAATCTGATCTGTATTAAATATCATTTGACCTGTATTAATATTAATAAATAAGGTGTGATAACTTAGTAAAGTAGATAAGTTGTTAACTTCTCAAGTGGTAAGTTGGGAGTTCAAAACTTACTAATAGTAAAAATTTGAAAAAACTATCTATATTATATCAGTATTATGGAAGATAAATGGTATTATAGCAATAACATTCATTAATCAATTAGAATCAGATATCTGTAACACAGTCGCACTAGCATAACTGGCAGGTCATAGGGCATCTGCACAATATTAAAGTTACACAGAGAAATGCAAACTGGCATCAGGCAGTGCAAATCCAAAATAAGTCTTTGTAGCTATATAAATCTGTAAATTAAAAAAACTGAAGCCTACTTGAAAAAACCTAAATAAAGAGATAGCATGAATCTTTAATAGTATCACTGTAAAAACTAGATCTAGAAAACAGATACCAATGTGAAAAGAATTAGATAGACAAGAACCTCAGGTAAAGGATACCACTAACCAGGCTGCCAGAAGTTTCAAATTAGAGAAAAAAGATCTTGGAAAGCAGACCTTGGAGTATCAGAGACAGGGCATAGTTCTACTCGGCTATCTGGATTGAGAGTCTGAGATCAAAAGCAAAGATATATTATAAGTACTAGAGATATGCTATGAAGTTAGTACTAGGGTCTGTATGAACTCTGCAAGAGTAAGTCCTGTTAACAAAAGACTAAATATGAGTAGTTAGTTAGCAAAGGAGCTCTCTAAAGCTCTATAGTTAAGTAACATACTCTAAAATATATAATAACTTGATGAATGTACAGACAGAAAGGTTATGGTTAGGTTAAACAGCACTTAGATGTACAGAAACTTGTGCACTATTTGTCAATATAAGTATAAGAATCAGAATGTTTAAATAAGTAATCTTCTAATAGATTGCAGATATAATAGCTAGTGTAAAACCTGCTGTATAGGCAGACTATTTAAAATAAATAACCAAAAGTTGTATATGTGGCTAGTTGTATATTTACCTTGTATAAGTTATATAATTATAATTAAAATATAATAAAAACAATAGCTACTAATAACTACAGCCTTAGTATAAGCAAATATATATATATATATATATTAATAGGCTAATTTCTAATTAGTAATTAACTTTTTTCTTTAGATATACTATGACAGATTCAAATCTAATAATTTAATTATAAAGAATCTTTATGATTATTATACAATTATATATTATAAGCAATTTAGAATAATTATTTTTTTAATCAGTAGTTATCTTATTTTACTAATACTCTAATATCTATTATTCTCGTTCTTTAAATATATTGTGGCTAATTCAAACTACTAATTTAATTGTGAAAATTCTTTACAATTATTACATGATTATGTATTATAGAATCAGTTTTTAATCTGCTGATATGAACAAAATTTTGATAATTAGACCAATTCAATTTTATAAATCAAATTAATGTAAATTAAATTTTATTAACTAATTTTATTATATTAAAATTCAATAGTTAAATTTATATCAAATTTTGAACTAATTTTGTTAAAATTTAACAGTTAAATTTTAATAATTATCATTAATGCTACAATTCAACAATTAATACAGATTGTCAAAAAATTTAACATATTTTAATGCATAATTTAACAACTATCATATAACTCAATTAAAACATTTAGTCATAATTTAATAGTAATAATAATAATAATGACTCAAAATTAAAAATTCAACTTATTAAATGCTACAATTTGACAACTATTATATAACTTAAATTAAAAAATTCAACATATAATGACTTGAGCACTAAAAATCAATATGTTAAATAGTATTATTTAAATACAAACAATGCTGAATATCTATTATTCATATGATTTATATTTAAACAAATAATTAGCATAATGATAATATTAATTAAAGAGCATAAAACTATTAATTTTTTGTTGTTTCTGAATAATGTTTTAAATATTAAGATAATAGTTAGTAAATTATAGATAAATGATTAGTATAAAGATAGTTAGATATTGGTCAAAGAATATAAAACAATTAATTAACTTATGTTGGTTTTTGAATAATATTTTAAATACTATGATAATAGTTAAATTGAATAAATAAATATTAAATATAAAATAAAGTAAATTATTACTTAGCAAAAAAATTACTAATCAATAATAATAATATTATATATTATTTTGATTTTATATTATAGTTTAGATATGACAAGTTATTTTTTATACAATTGGTTATTATGATTGGCTATTATGTTATACATAGTTTTTAAAGTTATGTTAATTCAAAATAATATAAATTAATACCAATAAAAATTTTCTTAAAAAAATATCAATATTAATATAATTAAATTTAACATGTCATTCTAATCAGTATAATTTTTAAAATAACATATAAATTGTGAATTGATATATAACAAGTATACTGATTATAATATAATACTTATTATATTTTAATTTCAAACTTTGAATTTAAAACAATGCATGCTATTTTTTTAATTAGTTATTTAAGCAATTAGAATTTAAAAATTTTTATAAATATATCTAATTCAAACTGTTTTTTTTGAAGAAATTTACTTTTTCAAATTTCTTTTGAATTAATTTAGATTTTTATTTGAAAAATTATATATTTTTTTTACTATAGTTAGAAAAAAATGTACTTAACAAATATCCCAACCTTTTTGATTTGCAACTTAACAATTTACCACTTCTTTAATTCAACTATTTACAGTCAACCCTCTATAAATACACTCTCTATAAATGTATACACTATGTATGCCCTCTCTAAATGCACACTAATCTTTAGTTCCAAGCATATAGAGCACTTAATAAAATGCCCTTCATAAATGCACGCCCTTTCTAAATGCACATGTTTAAAATTTTTGCTTATAGTCCCAAGAGAGGTGCATTTACAGAAGGTTGACTGTACTACTTCTTTGATCTAACTATCTATTACTTCTTTAACTCAACAATCTACTACTACTTTAACCAGACTATCAACTACTTTAATCCAACTGTTCACTATTACTTTGACCAAACTATCAACTACTTTGATCCAACTATCTATCACTATTTTAATCAGATCATCAACTACTTTGACCTAGTAATACAAATTGCTAAAAAATCTTTAATTGATTAGTTGACAAATTCAATAATTTTCAATTGATTAGTTGTCAACTAAACGATTTATTGATTGATTGATTATTTTATTATAAGTTTACTAAATTTTCTAATCGATTAATTGTTTTTTTCAAAATTTTCTAATCGATTTGTTGATTAGTTAACAACTAATTTGATTTTTCAATTTTCGATTTGTATCACTACTTTAACCCAACCATTAACTATTTATTTGACTTAACTATCTATTACTTTGATCATACTATTTACTATTTCAATCCAACTATTCACTATTTTGACTCAACTAGCTATTATTGTTTCTTTTTAAAGAACTATTACTTTTTTCATTATTTCTATTGTTTGTTTATTTTATTTATTACTAAGATCCAGAAGTAGTAAAAGCAGAAGTAGAAATAATAAATAAGTGAAATCTTTATTAAATTATAAATTATTAAATAGAAATAGAAGGCTTGAGAATGGTAAATTTTTATTTATTATACAAAAAATAAACATGTTGATTTGTAACTTATTTACTAATATTTTCTTTTTTTTATTTAAATAGTAATAAATTTATGTTGATCTATAACTAATATTTTATTTACTAATTTTTTTCTTACTTTTTTGTTTAAATAGTGACAAATTTATGCTAATTTATAACTAATATTTTATTTACTAATTTTTTTTTTTTTACTTAACTAAATATATGTTAATATTTATAATTATTATTTTTCTTCTTTTCTTAAATGAATTCTAAATATATGTTGATTTATAACCAATATTTATTATATTTTATTTTTTTTTCTTGCTTTTTTTATTTAAATAATAACTGAATTCATGCTGATTTATAACTAATATTTATTATTATTTTTTTTATTTAAATATGGCCAAATTAAATGATGACTCAATTCATGTTAATTTATAACTAATATTTATTTTATTATTTTTTTTATTTAAATGATAGCTAAATTTATACCAATTTATAACTAATATTTATTTTATTTATTTTTTTTTTCTTCGATTTGCAACTATTTTTTTTTTAGAAAATTATTTACTATGAACTGAAATTGATGATTTATATGAGATCTAGAAAGACTATGATTGTAAAATAATGCATTTAGTAAATACAATTGAAGCATTGCAAAACTTCTATTCTACAGTAGCTAATAATATTAGTGCATTGCAAGTTTTAAGCTACTATGCATTAATGACACAAAATTAAGCTAAATAGGAAAAAGAAAATAAAACTAAAACTTTATCAAATGCACAAAAAAGATTTGCTTCTGTGAAAAGTATAGAGAAAACAGCAAGACAGCTTGGTTTTAAGAATAATAAGACTAAAAAAAAGGCATTTTAAATATATATTTAAATTATATTTAACATATTTTTACTTATTTTTTTTTAAATTAAACCTAATTTTATTAATATTTGATATATATTTATTTTATTTTATTTTTGTTTTTTTTAATCAAATCTAATTTTATTATTAATAGTATAAACTTTTTAGAATTCTCAAAAAAAGAAATAGAGAATTTGGCCTTAATATTGATAAAACATGACATGAGCAAAGTGACTATTTGTTTGAAAATATAATCTCTATGCTATATAATCTTCTTGCTGAGCAATTTGGCACCAATTGAACTGAGTTGGCTAACATATTGAAGCAGTATTTCAAATCAAAATATAACACTAGTTATATATAGTATCCTAGCCATGGCAAAAACAAGGTGTCAGGTCATGTGATTTCCGAAGCTCTGATCTGATATCTAAAAATCAAAATAATTGAAAACAACAGGAAAAAACCATATATTTAGGATTAGAGAATCATATTATATAGTAAAATTTTGCAAGAAATTTTTTTAATTAGAGTGCAGAATGTGATTTAATAAGCAAAATTTTAAGCTATTTGCAATTTTTGAAAAACTTTATTGTTTTCGTAAAATTTCACATTATGCCAGATCCTGGATTCTGATTGGTGGATGGTCATTTAGAGCATCAGAAATCACATGACCCGACACTTTGTTTTCGTCATGGCTAGAGTACTTAGTTATATACATCAAAATAGATTCTGAAGCATGCACTTTGATGAATGCATATATAAAAATTACTAAAAAACTAATGTATAAATTTTTTTTTATATATATTATGACTTAAAATTGATCTAAATTTCTAACTAAGTTTAGATTAATTTTAAAATATAATTTAATAAATTTTAGTTTTCAAAATTTAATTTAATTTTTAATTTAATTTTACAAAAAATATCTCGATGGGCTATAGTATTCAAATACTTTTATAAAAAAAAGAACAAGCAGATTTCTAATTATAACACAAAGGAAATAATATAATTATTAACAAATAATAATATTTATTTACTTGAATTAACAGATGCTAATTAAGAAAAAAACAAAAAAGATCAAATATATATTAATGTTTATAGCTTGTCTTAGAGGTTAAAAAAGGTAATTTTTTTTTGTTGCTATTATACTAGTAAAAATTTGATAATTAATATTTGGTATATCAAATAATATATATAGCATATCATTTGATGCACTCAAAATCAATTGAATATATAGCAAAATTTAATATTTTAAATCTTAATTTATTAATTATATAAAATTTTAAATTTTTTATTTTAATAATTAATTAACTTATTATATAATGTTTTTGATATAATTACAAAATCTAATTTTAAATATCTCTATCAACTATCATATATATTGATAGCACTTCAATCTAATAATGTTTTTAATTAAGCAATAAATAAAAATAAAAATGATAAAAGTAATTATATAATAAGGAGAAGTATAAAAGTAAGAAGAAAGAGAAAAAAGAAAAAAAGGAAAGTAGCAATAAAAAAAAAGCTATAAAAGTGAAGATAGTAATGATAATAAAGATACATAGAGGTGTAAAAAAAAATGATAAAAGACTGGCTTTTAATTTTATAGAAGAATAGCAAAGAAAGTGAAAAGTTTAATCTTTTTTTAGAAAAATCTTTTTTATAAATTTTGTATCTATTTTTTTATTCTACTTTGCTAATAAAAATATATAATTAGTAGCATGTTTCAAATGCTTTTAATAAACTAATTTTAATTATATATATAGTAATATATATTCAGTATAAATTTTGCTTTTAAAATTCAGCATCTAAATTTTGAATGAATTAAGATTTGCTCAGAAATTGGGTATTAAATTTTCATATTTAAACTGAATGTTATTAATAATTAACTGCTAATTATAAGTTAATTTATTATATTATTTAACTGCCAATTAAAATGACTAATTCAGCCTGAACTCATTTATTAATTAATTAGCAAAATTTATACTAAATGTTATTAGCAATCAATTGTCAGTTAACTACTGATTTTGACTTGTCATTTGGTATAAAATTAGCCAATAATTGATAGTTAAGCTCAGGCTAAATTAGCTATTTTAATTAGTAATCAATTTTTTTATATTTGACTAGTGATTTACTATGCTAAAAATTTAAAAAACTCTTAATATTTTTGTTAATATATTAATAAAACAATTAATAATAAATATGAATAACTATTAATTCAATTAACTAAAATAATTAATAGTATTTTAAACTAATATACTGATTTAGTAATTTTTTACAATATTAAAATAGAAAATAAAGTTATAACTAAATCTTTAATTATATTTTTATATATATTACAATATTTTTATTAATAAACCAAATACTAATCTTACTAATCAAAAATATTTAACTAGTACTAGACTAATAAATATTAACTCAAAGCTTCTATTAATATGAACTAATACATTTTATTTTACAACTAGTTAGTATAAAAGATAGCTTAATGACCTGCAGGTCAATAGTGCAGTGGTTAGCACTCCCAGGTCACATTCACAAGATTGCCAGTTCAATTCCAACTAGGGGAAAAAGCTATGCCGGGACCACGATTGTTATGGTCTTAAGAGAATTTCTCACTTCTACTTCTGAACAAAAATATTACAAAAATGAATGATCTATGGGGATGGTCTACTACCAATTTCGGACAAAATACTACAGCAAGAACAAGTCGAGTGACATAGCCACAGGGTTACACGACACCCAGATAAGGAGATAATCCGACAAGAAACGTCAATAACATAAGGATCTCAGATTAGAAAATTACCGTAAAAGGCAATAGAGATAAGAAGACAGAACCTAGAAGGACTATTGTTAATAGGGAACTGCGAACTCGAGTAAGGGGTCCTACACCGTGGGGCCAGAGACCCGGGTTATTACAATAGTGATAAACTTGTTAATAATGTAGTATGGTGGGGCTAGGGAACACCATTGGTGATGTACGTAGCAACTAAATATGTAAACCTGTAGGTTCTAAACATTAAAGTTAATAAAAAAAATTAGAGTGCCACACATGCTCCACGATGTAATGCATCAGGGATAGTTAAAAAAAAAAAAAAAAAAGATAGCTTATATATTGTTAAATAATTATCTAATAACAAAACATGTAGATTTTTTAAAATAAACTATAAAATACTAACATATTGTTGCCTATATATTGCAAACAATTACTTATTTATTTAACAAATTTCTTAATATATTTCAATTTCAAAAAAAAAAAGTTAATCTTTGATAAAAATCTTAACAATAAATGTTTTATTAATTTAATAAAATATACTATACAAAAATTCTAACTAATAAATTCTTATTTATTCTATTTAAGTATTTAATACTTAATTTTACAACTATGTTGTACTGCATAGCAATAGTATTAATATTCTAATATATATATTTAATAACTTTATTAAAGATGCTTTATATAACAAAATTATTTAAACTTTATTATAAGATATAAGCAAAGCCCTATAGATGCAGCTACCATTCTATTAAATAATATATCTACAGTAGTTAATAGGAAAAATAAAGTAAGTAGACAGGTAGTAAAGTTTATTTACATAAAAGGCCAAGATAATGATGGTCAGACCCAATGCATAGGGCAGACTTTGGTATCTTATACAACAGTAAGAGCTGAGTATACAGTAATTGATCCTGTAGAAGACAATCTCAAAAGATCATTCTTAATATCTTTAAGCCTTTATGATCTTCATACATGTTTCAACAAATTTCTTTTTTATTACAACTTATCACTTTTTTCTCATGATCAAACTATTCAATCTCTTATACAACATATTGACAAACATAACTATAATAACACTGTTTCTAGCATTACTTTCTCTATTAGCAATATATATGATAAAACTCATATATATTTCCCAAATGACTTTCTCTTATCTAATCATACTGTTATCTATTCTTATCTTCTTTCTATCTTTTACAACCTTCCTCTTAGATCAAATTCCTCTAATTCTACTTTTATTTCACCTAATTTATTCCTTAATAGTCATATTACATCACAAGTATCTACATCTACACAAACTTTACATAATCTTCATTTAAATATTTGTACACATAAATTAGAAGTTATAATACAGTAACTAAAAGAGAAGCTTGGCAAAATTATTGTCTTCACAATAATATCTATATCTCATGTATTACTGAAACCAAAATCACTAACAGTACTAATTTTTAATTTTACAATAACAACTTATTCATCTACTTCTGGGCTAATTCGGAAAGTTTAGCAGAAGATGCTGCTATTATAATTCAAAAACACTTACAACTACACATACACAACTGCTAAATACACTCTGGTGAAGCAATTGCTTTAGATTTATTTTTCAAAAGTGAAATTAAACTTCAAATTATAGCTGTTTACCTTTCTTCTACTGATATACAAAAACACAACAATATACAAAATACTGTTATTATATAAATCCAACAAGCTTTTTAACACAACCTTCATTCAATAATACTTGAAGACTTTAATACACATGATGATATCTGTAGCTCTTCATTTAAATTTAAACTTATTAATTATTTACACCACTTCAACATATTTGATCTTGGTATACATGTTGATAACAAGCACTTTATATAGTCAAATAATACTAGCTACAGCTACATTGATTATATTTGGACTGATTCATTCAATATTCAATTCTTTCTTTCATACAAACTTGATGATAGCAATACCTCAACACTTAGTAACCACTCTATTCTTATATCTATCTGGACTTTTACTAATGCATATAGCAAACTTCTATGTTATCATACTGGTATTAGTTATAGAATCTTTAATTACAAAGCTATATTAACTGAAAAATAAACAGAATTTTATAACCTTCTCTCTCACAATCTTAGTCTTTACAATACATCACTTAATAGTAATATCAATAAAAGCATTGAAACTACTTGGCACAAGATTAAACATTTAATAATTAATATTGCAATACATTCTATTCTTAACAAAAAAACTTGTAAACACAGCTACAATCATCAATATTCTTCTAACTCTACCTTAATTTACACATCACTTAAAGAGCTTAGGCATCTAATAAAAATTGTTAAAAATACTCACAACAACCTCAACATGAACATGATAAACTCTAGAATTAAGACTATTAATGATAGATCCTACTGTAACTTTCAAACTTTTAATTCAGATAACAATTCTCAAACTTACACATGGATCCAACATGCACAAGATATCTGGAAACAACTTTATCATGCTTATTATACAGAAAACTTATTACTACTTCATTAACAAATCTAACAAGCAACTAAAAAGAGATGTGAAACACTTTTAACATACTCTAAACAAGCTATTAATAGTATTCTTAATCGATACAAAGCTCTTATTCACTTTTCCAATATCAAACTCTCTGACCAACTTATTACAGATTCCAAACTTATAAAACAGCATATACAATCTCACTTCTATGACTAGACTGCATATTAACCAATTGACCAAGCACTGTTTAACAGCTTTTGGCATATACATTATCAAGCACAATCACATATTAACATCTAATAATACAACTCTTTTAACTCTTTTATTACAGAAGATGAAGTTCTTCAAATTCTGTTACAAGTTTTGAATAGAAAAGCTTGTGAACCTATAAGTATCAGCTATAAAATACTTAAACATGCAGATATTATCTGCATTAAAGCTATCACAGTCTTATTCAATTATTGCTTTAACTCTAGTCAAATTTCTAAACAATAGAAACACAGCAGAATCTATTTGATTCCAAAATGTAATACATTTAATAGTAATCTAAGTCTCACTTGCCTTATTAGTCTTATCAGACATATTCGAAAAGTCTATACAAAAATTATTATTACTAGAATCAATACTGTGTTTTTTCAACATCTAATACTTTCACTTTACAATTATATAGCTTTACCTAACAACAGTACATCTATACTAATTCATATACTTAATAACCTTATTGAAGATGCATTATATAACAACAAACCAATTTGGCTCTTATC
>CAJVQA010009882.1:0-11767 GCA_910591915.1 Cetraspora pellucida | reverse complement strand
GAGGCCAGGAAAGGTTTACTTAATAAATTATTGAGTTATTGCCAGTTTATTATCAGAGAATTTTGGTACAAGTGATCATCGGAAAGAGTTAATGATTTGCATCCATCGTTCTAGGTTTTCTTCCTCTTCATTATTGCAAAGTATACAAAAAGAACTTTTGTAAAAATCTAGTCTTCATTGTGTTAGAGATTTTAGTAATAGTAATCTATTATTAAGATATTTAATTAGAGTTTCTATTTGTATATTTTTTTTTGGCTTGTACATCTGCTCCCACTTTGATTTTTAATTTTTTTTCATAAGTATATCCAATTATATACTTTTTTTTTATTATTTGGCTTTATCTTTTTAACTATTAATGAAAAATTCCATTTAGCTCCTGTTTGAAGCTCTAAAATTTCTTAATAAACTTTCTTGTTAGATCTTCTATAATTTTTTCATTCCAATAAATTGAGATGCTAGTCTCTTAAGGAGTTTTTTCTACTATTCTATTTAGACTATTTTGGTCTTTTCTTTTGCCCAACTATTTGCCTTATTGTTCTATTCATTATTATTATGGCTTTTAACTTTAATTAAATTTATTTCTAAGTTTTTTAACTCTATAATGTTTTTATTATTTTCTAATAGATTGTAATTTTTTTTTTAGTAGTCACCTAATAAATTGGTTTTCTTTTTTATTTTTAAGGTCTGTGATTGCTGCTGCATTATCTGTACAAATCTTTACTTTTTTTTGTTCTAATGCTACAAGTACAACAAACCAAATCACTAAGAGTTCTAATTTTATTAATGATAACTAATTTTGTATACCAAAACAGCTCTTACTTAGTACTTTCTCTTTTTTTCTATTTAGTTGCATCTAGTCTGATTCCATTTAGTTTACTGTTGAACCTCCTTTTCCTGATGCTTTTTTTAGTAAACTATCTATATAAAAGATTAATATTTCTTTAGATCTTTTTTTGTTTCTTTAGTTGAGTTTCATAAGTTTATCTTTCATTAGCTAACTGATATGTTGTTTTTTGATGATTTCAATGTTCAAATTATAATATGTAACTTTAGTAGCTTTACTTTCATTTTGTTATACTCTTTTTTCTCTTGTTTTTTGTAAGAAGTTTATTATTTCTTAGTCTAACTCTAGGGTTTGTTGTTTATATTTTCTAACATAGTCTGAAATTTCTTTTTGTACTTTAACTTTATTGATTTATTTTTCACAGCCTGAACTTATTTGGCTTTAGTTTAACTTGCAACTTTTATATTTAAATAAAGTTGCTTTTGCTATTTCTATTTGCTTTTCTTCATGTTAATGTTCTGTTAATAATCTTTTAGGACCTTTTGTTACAATCTTTCTAATTACTAATTTTGTATAAGTTTAAAACCTACTAATGATGAAAATTTAGATAATCATCTATGAATACATAAATGATATTACAGCAATGGCATTTTGTCAATTAGTTGAGATAAGATATCTGTAACTAGAATTGCATTAGCATAACTGGCAGATTATAGAATATCTGTATAATCTTGGTTATATAGAGAAATGCAAACTGGTACTGAGCAGTGCAAATCTATGATAAGTTCTTGTAGTTATATAAATTTGTAGAACTGAGAAACTGGAGCCTACTTAGAAAGAACTAAGTAGAAAGATAATATAAATCTTCAACAGTACTATTGTAAAAGCTAGATCTAAAAAACAAATACTAATGTAAAAAGCTAAATAGACAAGAACATCAAGGTAAGAAATACTATTAACCAGGTTATTAAAACTGAATTAGAGAAAAAAAATATCAGGCTGGCTTGATATACTAAGAACAAATTACAGTTCAATTAAGCTATTTGAATAAGAAGTCTGAAATCAAAGCAGAGGTATACTATAAGTACTAAAGATATGTCATGAAGTAAGTACTAAAGTTTGAGTAAACTCTACAAGAACTAGGCTTGTTAATGTTTTGTAAAATAGGTAAGTAGTTAACAAAGAGGTATCTTAGAATTTTATAGTTAAATAGTATACTCTGAAATATGTACTAACTTGACAGATATACAAAAAGAGAAGACTAAATGTTGAATTAAATGGTACTTAGTTGTACAAGAACCAGATGTTATTTGTCTAAGTGCAGTATAAGAATCAAAGTATTTAAATAAATACTCTTCTAGTAAATTACAAGTATTGCAGTTAGTGTAGAATCCTCAAATGAGCTACTTAAATAGATAACTAAAAGTTATATATATAACTAGTTACATATTTACCTTGTACAAATCACATGTACTGCATTGACTAAAACATAAATAAAGTTGATAACTACTAATAACATCAGTCTTAAATAAAAAAAAATAAAAAAAATAACAAAGTTATATATATAAATATAAACTAAAATGATATTTAGTATATTAATAATAATATATACTAATAAATTACAATATAAAAACTTTTTTATGATAATTAACTGATATATAAATTTTTATTATATAGCTAAAATACTTTTAAGATATATAGTTGAGTTATTAAGTTTACTATTTTCATTAACTAATTGTCTGATAATTATATAAATAACAAGAAGATATTTATTTATTTTTTTTTTAAATATTAAAGTGAGTACTTGTGACTCAGGATTTTATTGATAATATATTTGGCTAATAGTTGTATTACAACCACAGAAATCAATTATAAAAAGAGTATACAACTAGCCACTCATACAACTTTAGTCATTGTTTAATTTAAGTAGTTTGCCTGAAGGTTCTACACTAGTTGCTATACCTAGAACTTGCCTGTAGGTTCTCTATTTAACCATTCTAGTTTCTGTATTCATCCATCTACCTCTGCCTACCAATAACTCTGGCAAATAATAATGAATATATGTTATAGCCATTAAGTCTTTAAAGCAAGTTCACTTATATAGAAAACCTTTGATCTTGTATTAAATCTTTCAGAATCTTCTATATTTCATTCTTACAGTTGATCTGATATCACTATGGCCAAGACCAATATTGGCAGTCAGGGCATACTATTAAACTACTATGCCTTTGTAGAGTTTATTCCAACTCTGGTACTGACTTCACAACATATCTCTACTACTTTGATATTCAATTCAAGTTTTATCTAGCTTTTAAACCAGATAGCCTAAAAAGGCAGATCATAATCATACACCTCTGATTTACATATTTGCTAACATGTAACCTTTTTTTTCAAAACAGATCTCAGTGGCCTGGTTGGTTTCATTCAGCCTCTTCTTAAAGGCTGGCTCTTTGCCTAGTTTTACAAATTCTAGCTCTATTTATAGATCTAGTCTTTACAATAGCACTGTTAAAGGTTTGGGTTATCTCTCTATTTAAATCTTCCAAGTGGGCTTCTGTCTTTCTACCTGGTTCCTGTAATTTACATGATTTAAAAACTTATTTTGGGTTCACACTGCCTGGTACCAGTTTGTGTTTCTTTGTACAATATTGCACAAATGCCTAGACCTTTCAGTTATACTAGCATAATATGGATTACAGATGTCTTATTCTAACTAATCATAAAAAACAGTTAATTATAATACAGAATGAATTGCAAATTTTTGCCATCACTGGAATTTGAACTTTAGACCTGCTACTTGGAGGTTGACAATCTATCTACTTCACTAGGTTATCACACTTCTCACAAGAAGATATTTATATAATTATAAAATATTAAATATATTTATAAAACTAAAATGATATATTAAATATTAATGATGATATATACTAATATTTAATGATATAATAAAATTTTAAAAGATATTATATAATAAATAAAATTTTACTATTTAAATTTAATACTAAGAAGAAGTAGTTACAAGTAAACTCTTTCTTGTAGATCCTAATTTACTAAGAAAACAAAAATCAGATACAGATAACACTAAATATAGTAAAGAAAACTAAATAACTATACAACAAATAGCTCAGCTTAAGCCTAGTAACAGCAACTGGCAACTAGATTTAGACATACCAACAACAAACAAAGTAAAAATTAAAAGAAAAGAGATAAAGAGACCACTACTACAACTAAAAAAAACATACAACAGCTTCAGGGCCTCACATTAGAATTTTCCTTCCAAGCATAGTTACAATTACTAATAAGCAACAAAGCAACAAGTAAGATGCCAAAAGGCAAGGTTAACAACAAAATAGACAAGACCTATATTGACAAAGCAACAAAAAGAAGATGTATGCTTCTTCCTAGAGCAAAAAATAACACAAAAAGTGGGCATTTGGATACACCTTCATTAGAAAATGCAATAATATTATTATACAACAATAATAATAACAAACCAGTTGCAACAGATTCTAGAAACACAAACATCAATGTGACAGGCAACAACAATGAACAGATAATTATTTCCCACAATAGCCAGCTTTTTATTATCATAAATAGTAATAACAACATGCAGACAGAGACAGACACAACTTCAACTAACAAAATTGATAATAAAATAACTACTTAGCATGCAGAAAACACCTAAACAACAACAGCTAGTCAAAATGCCATGCATGATAATAAAAAAAGCAATAATAGAATAAAAACTGAATCAGTTGATATAATAGCTAGTTACCAGACAGAGTTAAGACCCTGAACCTATAGTTAAGTAACTAAACAAAATATTATTACAGAAGAAAACATGCAGATTGATAATGAACAAGACTATAACCAACTGTGAATAGACATTATTCAACCAAACATCAAAAAAGAAAATACTGAACCTTTTGATACTGCTAAATGAAACTACAACAAAATCATAGAATTACTACAAAATAAGCAAAGAATAACTAAATTTGTGACCTACAAATTGCAAACCAAATGTACTAACTACACAATTCATTCCACAATAGAAGCAAAATTTAGGCATCTTGATATTGCATTCTTTCTCATCTTTACAAAAACAAAAAAGTTCATACCTTTACATCAAGCTGTTTATGAAGAACTTTTCAAAAAAGCATTAACAATATACAAAAACCTAAATGCAATCACAATTATAGACAAAACAACTAGAGACTTAATACATTAAAAACTTTAACAAAAAGTCATGATAGACTTTATTACTAATAAAAATTTTAATGCAGTAACTTCCAAGAAAGTTTACCAAATGATCAAATATTATAAAGAATTTATGAAAAAACAAGTACTTATTAAACCAGAAGATATTCAAGAAGCAATCCAAACAGCTTTTGCAGCACAAGTTGAATCTCTTTCTGCAGATCTAAAGAAAATATTTGAAAACATTATACAAATGTTGCCATTTAAGCTACCAATCAGCCAGCATACATATACAAAAGCCATTGTTACTTTATTATACAAAATCTTCTATTTTGATTGATTGTTAGAAGAATACTTCATCAAACTGAAACTCTTGCCAACAGATATATTAAAACTTAACCTAGCTGTAAAAGATTTATTCCCAATTACAAGCCAAAGTGCATTACAAAACTTAGCATTCTGTAAGAAAAGACTACAAGACTAGTATGACTATACAACTATTCCATCAAACTACTTTAATCTTCTACCTCCAAGAAAACCTCTTTCATTAGCTTATCAAGACCTTAATAGCAAATATAGACTCTACTTTTCTATCAACATGCAAGACCAAGATACAGACCTACCAAACTTAGTACAATGGCTAAAAGAAGATTACTATTTTAAAAATATTTTAAATAATTACTTTAAAGCTAAACTATTACTTTCAAAAAATATAAAAAAAATACAAACATCAGATACTTTTATATTTTCAATTTAAGATAATGAACTGCAAAATGCTTTGTAGAACAGATCTTCTCTGTCTACAAATTCTTATTTCCACTTCTATCAAACATTATGATGGCAAACCCAACAGATAAACCTTGGCTACCTAATGACTCTCAACTTATTAACAACTACAACATCACTACTTCTATAATTTCAAGAAAACAACTAATAGATACAGTAAAAATGCTTAGAGAAAATTATTACTTTTATCAAATTTTAGAAGCCTAAATATAGATAAATGAACCTACTAATAAAACTAATAAAGAAAATGCAACACCTAATACTAAACAACAACCCAATAAACCAACTATCCCTGATACTCTGTTAGTTATTATGGAACATCTAAAAACAAAAAACATTGATACAACATACTTGATAATTTTTATAAAAAAACAAGCAGAAGTCAACAAAACTCTTGACTTCCTCTGCTAACACTTTACTATCAAAACTATTTCAGACAAAATTCTTTTGCTGCCACCACTTCCGGCTCCTAACTGGGATATTTTTAAACCACTTTTTTTCCAATAACAGAACACAATCTAAGTACATTCATCAACAGCAATGAGATTCTACAATTACTCTACAATCAAAAGAACATTTAAATGAACTAGACTTATTTGAATTTAATTTAAATAAAAAAATTAACATAGCTACTCACAATGTCAAAGGCATTAATGACATATTGAAAATGCAAATATGGATTGAATACTGCATTGAATCTAATTTGCACATAATTTTGATTACTGAAACTAAACTAAAAGAATCAACAACAAGATCACTAACTAACCTCTTATATAAAATCTATACTTCAAACTTTATACTATATAAGTCAAATCAGTGCAAAACCAGTTTGGAAACTGTACTAATGGTTTGTAATCAACTACAACCATACATTCACAAAATTAACACTCTTTTAGGAACAGCAATCTGCATCAATTTTTTCTTTCTAAACAACAACAAAATCTGCATCATCTCAATTTATATTCTTTCAAACTATCTATCTTTTTTTAAAAGTACTCAATCTCAAATACTTATTTGGATCACAAAAGCCAAAGCCAAAAACTGAAACCTGATTATACTAAGTGACTTCAATGCTAACCAATACAGAGACAAACACTTTCTAATTTTTACTAACATAAATGCTGCTAATTTAACAAGTCTTCTTACTTTTCATAATATTCAAACATCTACTTGGCATGGTCTAACTAATACAAGCCAAATAGATGATGTTTGAGTTTCTTCAGATATTCTATTAGCATTTGAACCTCCTTTACTTATTGATACTTCTCATATTTCAGAAAGTGATCATAGTATTATATATACAACTTGGTATACTAACTTTAACTCACAAAAAAATTCTAAAAACAAAAAGAAGAAAAGGAAAATATATCTATATGAAAAATGATACAAGAGATATAGAATAACTTCAAAAACTCAATAGGTACTTTCTTTAATATACAAACTATTCTTTCAGCAAATATGAGCAAAAATAAGATAAACAGACTTGAAATCTTTGGTCTGCAAAAGTTAAAGAAACTATAAACAAATATATTTTATATACATTTATAATTTCTAAATCTTTTTTCATACTCTCTTTAAAAGCAACCAAACTACATTCAGCATTAAAGCATATTAACAAGTGTTTATACTGTCTCTCTAATAATCTACTAAATAGTCTAACAAAAGCTAATCATCACTTGTCTAGAGTGACAACTCTGGCAGAAATTAATATCCTACCAATTACACAAACACAACTAAACCCTTCAGTTTCTAATATAATAACATTAATGAAAGAGCACAAACATACAATTTGGTAAGCATATAACTTTAAAAAAAAGTAAGAACAAAGTGAACAAATTGAATTTTATACAAATCAAAGATACTTAGACTTTAGAAATAACACAAGTTGAATGTTAAATAGTATTCTAAAAAGAAGAGCAGAACCAGTTAATTTTGAAAAAATTATTACATCAGAAAAAATAGTTACTAACAAAAATAAAATTAAAAAAGTTACATATTTATACTTTAAAATTAGACAAAAAACAATTCCTCTAATGAGGATAATTGAAATGAATAAAAAACAATATATCTTTCACTTACTAATATTAAAATCAATATTTATAATAATCTTCTTAGTTCTATTATTATAACGAAGCTTGAACAAACAATAAAAATAGCACCTAAAGGGAAAGCAACTGGACTACTAGAAATTGCAAATGAAGTTCTTCAACATTTACTCTTATCAGCTCTTATTTACCTTTTAGTCATATTTAACAACTGCCTAATACAAGAAATTATTTCTGATTAATGGCTAGAGGCTAATATCTGACCAATTCTAAAGAAACAAACCTACAACTATGAACTTAACTCTACTCACTCATTACATTAATTAATTATACTAGAAAAATCTTTACAAAAATTTTAACAACTCAACTAACAAACATTTTAATATGTAACCAAGTGTTATTTCTATATAACTTCACAGCTTTCTCTCATTAATCTATATTACAACTAATTTCACAACTTACACAAATTCTAGAAGATGCAGTCACAAATAAAAAAGAAATCTGGATCCTTTTCCAAGACATATCAAAGGCCTTTGACTCAATTCACATATTTACTTTATGCAAGGCACTTAAAAGAATACATATTCTCAACAAGGCTATAAACCTACTAGCATATTTACTCTTTTATCAAACCAACAGAGTAATTACAACTTTAGGCCTAATCACATTATACTTAGTAAAAGATGATATTGACTAAGAAGAAACAATTTCTTCTCTTCTCTGAAAAATATATTATGACCTACTAATATCAAGAATACATAAAAAACAGCAAGGATATCTTAGTAGAATTTTTCTTCCAAGTGCAAAAAAGATATATACTTCTGTAATGACCTATATGGATGACTTCTTATAGATTGCACTAAACAAAACTTCTTTTAGCAATATTTTACATACCACTTTCTCATTTTACAAACTCATTAACATAAAAGTTAACTCTTTAAAGTCCACTTTGTTACGAACTCCTTAAACTTAGACAATACAATACTTTTTGATAAAGAAAAATTAATAGCAATTAACAATAAAGACCTTTTAAATATTTGAAAGCATGGTTTTCAACTAACAAAAAACTAATACTAATACAAAAAGAAATAATAGCTGAAGTTAAAGTTAATCTAAAAAAGCTACAATTCATTAATATAACAGAAAAACAAGCAATTTATATTATAAATAGTGTTATTATTTCCCACATTTTTTATTAGCTATATTTTTTATTTCTTTCTTCTTCACAATTAAGTTCATTTAACAAAGCCTGCACTCAACTAATTAAACACAAAGCAAGACTAGCATGAGAAATTCCAAATTCTTTTTTATTTAATCCTAACATGTATGCACTTGTAAATCTAATACAAGCCCAAACATCAATACTAGTTACAACATTTCAGAAAAATCTAAACCATCCTAACTTCAATACTTCCTTCCTAAAACTACGATTATAACAACTGCAGGATGCATCACTTATAAATACCTTAATTTTAAAACAATGTCTAGTATTTTTATTATCACAAATAAATACACAAACCTGCCAGATAATATTAGCACTACACACATTGGAACTGCAAACTACATGTGATAGTAATAACTGGCCACATTCAAAAAAATTTATTGGAACATCTATAAACCAGCTTCTTGAAAACTACTCCAGATCCTCTTATCTTAAAGAAAAATTAAACAATTATAACATTACAAGTATTGAACAATTCCTAAACTCAACAAGCACAGAATTGCTAACATAAAATAACTTTCATCATAACATAAAAAAAATACTCAGAAGCCAATGTTTTTATTGGTTTTTCATAATTCAAGACCTAATAACTGCCTTTGCAAACCTATCTCTAACACTTTTAAAATCAAACCTATATACTCTAGCTTATTGAATACCTAACAAAAAAAACTAAATAATTATAGAAAACTTAATTTGTAAGAAAATCTACAATCCTTTTAAAAAATGTTTCAAAATCTGACATTATATCTTATATTTGAATAATACACTAACAGCCTGCCAAGGATGCACTTTAAAAAATAAGTTTTACACATCTAAATATTGTTATTTTAATACTACAGAACTAATCTATAATTCACAAGTAGACTGCAAAAAAAGAATCCACATCAATTTTAATAATTTTAAAAAAGCATTAACTTTAAACCTGATAGTAACAAATCAATTCCAAAAGCAGAAAACATATACCACTTTAGCTAGACCTTTGTGTTTATTCAAAAACTTCTCAATACCACTCTGGAATACAATAACACAAAATAACTTTAACAAAAAAAATAATAATATTATATATAACAAGTAGTCAACACAATATAGAAAACAACTTTTGTATAATTGCAAGCTGTTGTTTTCAATATCTTAATATCCTATTTAGCTGTTTTACTAACTGCTGGCCTTCTCATTTAAACATATTATTAACTTTGTTAATTTTCATGTTTACTACAATAAGCCCAAATACCAATATAAAAATAGTTACTAACAACTCTTCACTTGTAAACATAATTACCCTTATACAATCAGTACAATTATATAATTATTCTAACTTAGATAAACAATAATATACCTATCTCTTCCTGATACTGAAAGCAATAACATATAACCAAACTCTGATAATTACATTTGACAAAGAACTCAAAATTCCACAAGCTTAACACAATATCTTTTTATTAGATTCCACATCACAAAAATTCTTATATAACTGCTTTGTTCCAAAACTCCTTGGCAACTCTTATACATATCTACTAAAAACTACTTTGAAACAAACTTCCTATATTGCAAACAGAATGGCTTGGTTTAAACAACAGCAAATCTTATTCTGATACACTTCACAAAACAAGATTAACTAGTCACTAACTCTACAATATATATCTTATAAAGAGAAGCTATTAGCTCTAGTAACTAACTCATCTTTTTTAGCAATAAAAAACTTAAAAATAAAACTACTTTGGAAGAGCTACCTACTCATTTTTTTTTCATTAAAGGAATGCTACCAAATACTCAAACTATCTTTGTCCAAGATGCTACAATGCACCAGAAGACATAATATATCTCTTAACTTGCTTTTAAAACTATACATGTCAGACAATCTTAATAAAAGATGCAATACATAAAACTTCAAATGATTTGGAAATATTATGTTATAATATATACAGCTTTATCCAAGTCTTTGTCTCAAATTATATCAACAAACATATGCCATTTGAACTAATAACTACTAAGACACTAGCATCTTTTGAAAACAAACAAAAAAATAAATATGCTCCTTTCATATATCATAATATTATTACTGCAATATACAAAGAGCTTTGACTCATTTCTAGAACAGTACAACACAATTCAGTTTTTTCAACCCTATTACTGCTATAGCCTCCAATATTAGTTAAAACTAAATCAACTTTAATATTGATACTAAATAAAAAAATACAACATTATATTACTAATAGACAATCTTCTCTTTATCATTTTATCAAAGACTAAAGGTTTACTGACCATTCTAGCAAAGAATAGGTTAAGAATAAAGTAGCTCTTACCTCCATTTTCTCTAGTTTAGTTTCTTCAACATGTAACTTATATATGTAATTTGACTAATTAATAAAGAGATAAAGGCTAGACCTCTCTTTTAAAAAAAAAAATAAAAAAAAATTTAATACTAAAAGGCTTTTTATTAATTAATTTAGTTTATTGTTTTTATTAACTAATATATTAAAAATATAATAATTTTATAAATAATATTTTGCTAATTATTTTAATTTTAAATTTATTTTTAAATATAAGACTGAAATTTTCTGATATTATAAAATATATAAAGATTTTCTATAATATATAAATTTACTTGATCTATATTGTTTATATTGATATATATATATTTTTTTTAATATTAATAGTGAGGCCATGCCTCTATCTTTATTGAATATTTAACTGAGATTTTTATATAAAGTTTAAATCTACTTTTAAAATATT
>CAJVQA010009881.1:0-11768 GCA_910591915.1 Cetraspora pellucida | reverse complement strand
ATGCCCCATGACCTGCCAGTCATGCTGGTGTGACCGCCATTACAGGTATCCTAACCCAACCATTAGTAACAGTTGCCGTAATACGAATATTACATAGGTGATTATCCAAATTTTCACCATTGATGGGATTTGAACACCCAACCTGCCACTTGGGGGTTGACAACCTGACCACTTCACTAGGTCGCCACACCCCTAATTTTAAAAATTTTTATATATAAAATTTTTTGAAAATAAAATTAAAAGCTGGATTGACTGATTATTTTTTAAAATTTTATGTAACATTGTATTGTCTAATATAATGTAATAAAGTTTTTTTTAATCAAATAAATATAAAAAATACAAACCAAATTCAAATATAAATTTATCAATAAAATGAGCATTTATAAATATTAAATTATTTAATACTAAATTAAATATTGAATAGAGACAGATTTTTTTTTAAAAGGAATTTGACTAAATTCATAAATTTGAACAACCTTGTATGTATATAAGTAAAAAAAAATTCTACTGATTGTACTCAGATATATTAGGTAATATTTTATACCTATCAATTACCTGAATATTATCTAAGTAACCTATAGGTCTACTTGTCAGATAACCCAAATAGCATTTCTTTGATCAGATACAATCACTAGTTCTGCAACTACTAAGATTTTTGTATTCTATTATGAAGTTTTCTAATGTTCTTTGCAAATTGCTTCTTTGTTTTGCCAGGCTTATTATTAGTTAGTATATTTTATTTATACTTTTTTCTAACATTTTTGTTAATTGTAGCATATAACTTAACTTTGATATTATTACTATATTGTTTATATATACAATTTGGCTCATTGTTATTTTTTTGTATCTGAGATCTCTTATTGTCTAACTGATTATTCTTTTAGCTTTCTTTTTTACTAATATTCCACTCATTCTGTTATTTAGCCAGATTTCTAATAAGTAGACTATCTTATTTTTTATTTTTTCTGTTATCTTGCTTTCCCTAAAGGTCACTTCTTTTTCTTCTTTTTTTACTTTTGTGTTCATTATCAACAGCTTTGATTTGGATCTATTTATTTCTATTTTATTTATCTTAAAGAATTTTTCTGCTATCTTTAATATCTCTATTAACTGTTCTTTACTATTTGCAATCTATATTGTATTATCTGCATATACAATGGCTGCTTGGTAGTATCTTATAGTATTGTTGTATTGCATGTCTTTCCTAATTTGCTGCTCTATTATATAACCTAAACCTTTATCTTCTTGTATTTGCTCTAGTAATAGATTATAAAAAAGCTGTCATATTAATAAAGATATTACTTCACCTTAATCTATGTTATCTTTTGCTATTATTTCTTCTGTTAGGCCATAAACTGTGATAATTTTTAGCTGTTTTTTGTCAAACAAGTTCAAAATATATTTTATTATTCTTTTAGATACTTTGATCCTTTGCAATACTAGTTCTAAACTCTTAAATAGAACTAATCAAATGCATTTTTTATGTCTTGCAGGAGTATTGATATTTCTTTACTCTTCTTTTTTGCTTCTTCTATTATCATGTTGAGAATATACACTAGTTGTTCTGTTAAGTTGCCTGGAAGGCCTGTATAATTTGATTCTTTTAGTATTTCTTTTTTCATAAACATTTTGGTAAGCCTTTTTGTTATTACTTTTATTATAACTTTTCTAAAAGTTTCTATTAGTACTATTGGTTGAATATTGGTTGAATATTGTTTAGATTGTACTCCTACTTAACATTTTTTAATATTAAATAAACTTGTACTATCTTTTATTTAGTTGGTATTTTTTCTACTTTTAGATATAGATCTGCAAAGTCTCTAAATATTTTTTATGTTTTCTTTTCTGCTTGCTTTATTAGAATATAACCTATACCTGATATGCCTGAAGCTGTTCCTGTTTTTAGTTCTCTTACTACTTCTTTCTATTCTTTTTTTTTAACTTTTTTTCAACTTCTGTATACTATTCTTTTTTAATGCTTTCTTATAGTTTATATATTTCCTTCCACTCTTCTGACATTTCTTCTAATCTTGTATTTTTTTTAAAATTATTTCTTGTAATGTTTTGCTACTTTTATTCTAACATCTTTTGAGCTTGTTAGTAAATTTGTTTCTTCTTCTACTTGTTTGATAAACCTATTGAGTACTATTTTCTTATAGGTCCTATTTAAAAGGCTAGCTATTATCTTTCTCTGGTCTATTCTAATCATTTTATATTTTTTATTTATATTTTCTTCTATTTGTTTTCTTTGTACTTGTTTTCAGTCTTTCTTTTTTCTTTCTAATAATAACTTTTCTCAATTCTTCATATCTTCTATTCATGCATTTGATTATTATCTTTGTAATCTTGATAACTTTGCATTTATTTTCTTGTCTAGTATTTTTAACTGTTTATTTACTTTACTTTTTTTTTTTCTGTTACTGCTTGGGTTCTTTTTGTTTTCACATGTTTAATTAATTTTTAAAGCTTAATAATGCTTTCTTCTTGTTGTTGTTCTTTTGATTTTTTCTTTTATTTGTTATTTTATTTTTTTTTTTCACTTAAGTAGTTGCATTGGTAAACTTTTATTAAGGAAAGATTAATACTGCTACTAATACTACAAGCTTAATTTCTTAGTCCTAACTTTCCTGACTACTTTTTTGAGTGCTCAGGAGTGACCTATTGCACTAGGCAGTAACATGTTACTATTTGGAAGGTTATTTTTAACCACTGTCTTACAATAGAGTATTACCACACTGATAACACTTTCTTGTAGGGAAGTGAAAGAAAGAAAAAAAAATACTAAACTAAACTAAAAGAGGTTATAGGAAGAAAAAGAAAAAATAAAAGTGTCAGGAGGCACACCTTATTCGTAACCATTCCAGTATGGTCACTTATACTTTAAACCTGTGCTAAGGATCTAACTATACTTTAACCTGTGCTAAAGAGGTAAAAATTCTATATAAATGATTCTAGGAATTACTATATATCTCTAATTTACTATAATCCTCTAATTTAAATTCTTCTTTATTTCTTCATTACATCATATGTTAGGCCATACATGTGATTGTTGTGTTCCTATTGCATCATGTCACAACACATAACTGTCTGAAAAAGAAAGAGATAAACAATGCTGATCCTTTGTAGAAAGGGAGCCAAATTCTTCACTTTTAGGTAAAAAAACGAAATTGATAAAAAAGGTCAATGAGTATAATATACGAAGAACCAAACTAAAGAGAGTGTTTCCAGTTGTTTGTTCTGTTTTCAAGCTTCTAATAACCTTTAACCAGAGTTTTCTCTATTGTTTTCAGAATTTCGAAATTTCCTTCTAGTTTGAATACTAAACATATTAAGGAGTCTGTCTAAAGCAAGGTTTGACCTTAACACAAACCACCAAAAGATTTATCCACAATTTGGTTTTTTCATGTACTTCTAGTTCATTAGCAACAATTTGCTTTATATATTAAAACAGAATCAAAGGTTTTATTTACTTAAAAGCATAACCTTCAAACTGTTTTGATGCTAGTTTGGTTTAAGTAATTATCAGAAAAAGTTGTGATGCTTCTATTTGTTATTGTGTTATATACTTTTTTTTTAGATATATATTTACTTGCTATTATGATAATGCTTCTTCTATTATATTTTATATGTTGTTTATCTTCTTTGCTTTTTTTTTTTTTTTAAATATTAAGATAAGTACTTGCAACCCAAGATTTTATTGATAGTATATTTGGCTAATGGTTGTATTACAACTACAGAAAGCAACCATAGAAAGAGTATATAACTAGCCACTCATACAATTTTAGTCATTGTCTAATTTAAGTAGTCTGCTCAAAGATTCTATACTAGTTGCCATATCTGAAACCTGCTTGTAGATTCCCAATTTAACTACTCAGTTCTCATATTTACCTACTTATCTCTGCTTACTAATAATTCCAGCTGATGTTGGTAAAAATATGATATGGTCACTAAGTCTTTAAAGCAGTTCACTTATATGGAAAACCTTTGACCTTGTACTAAACCTTTCAGAACCTTCTGTATTTCATTCTTACAGCTAACCTGGTATCACTATGGCTAAGACCAATACTAATGATCAGGACATACCATTAAACTGCTATGTTCTTGTAAAGTTTATTCCAACCCTGATACTGACTTCACAACATATCCTTACTATTTTGGTATTTAATTCAAGTTCTACCAAGCTGCCATTCCAGATAGTCTGAAAAGGTAAGTTGAAACCATATACCTCTGGTTTACATGTTTGCTGGCATGTATTCTTTTTCTCTGGAATCTGAAAATTCTGGCAGCCTGGTTAGTTTATCTAGTTCTTTCTCAAAAACTAGCATATTTGTCTGGTTTTACAAGTTTTAGTTTTGTTTCATAAGTCTAGTCTTTATAGTAGCATCATCAAAGGTTCAGGTTATCTCTTTACTTGGGTCTTTCAAGTAGGCTTTTGTCTTTCTACCTAGTTCCTGTGATTTATACAGCCTAAGAACTTATCTTAGATTTACACCACCTGATACCAGTTTGTGTTCTCTTATACAACATTGTACGAGTGCCTAGACCTTCTAGTCATGCTAATATGACATAGGTTACAGGTATCTTATCTTAACTAATCATGAAAGACAGTTAGCCATAATACAAAAAGAATTGCAAATTTTCACTGTCACTGGAATTTGAACTCTAGATCTGCCACTTGGGATTGACAACCTATTCACTTCACTAGATCACCACACCTTTTCTTATCTGCTTTTTTTTCTTTATTTTGTTTTTTTTTTGTAAATGTCTTTTAATATCTCTTTTTTTTTTAATTAGTTTTGTAATTTTTGTACATAATTTTTCTAGTCTTTTGATTTTGCTTGGTTATACAAGTATACAGTTCTTGACTGTTTTTTTCTTTTAATCTCTGTCTTGCTTTTTTTTGCTACTATATATTTAATTCATACTTTTGCTGTTACTATTTTGTAGTCACTTTCTGTAATCTCTTTTACTTCTTTAATTTCTGCTTTTCATAAATCTAAAGCTAATCCTTTTGATATTTATATATAATCAATTCTTGTTGCTGCTTCTCTATTTGATCATATGTATTGTTGATTTGTCAGATTCATGTCTCTATATATGTTTTTAAAGTCTTAATTCTTCATCTAGTTGAAGATTGGCAGTCTTTTGTAATTTGTTGTTTGTGGGTGTTGTCTGTTTAAGATATTATCTACTGTATAATTGAAATCACCTATTACAATAATTTGTGTTTGTCTTTTTCTCTTTAGGACCACTTCTACAATTTTTTGCTAAATGTTTTTTCCTATTATTTTGTCATTTGGTGGTATATAGACTGCAATCATTACTAATTCCAATTGTTTGAAGTATGATGTGATTTTTATTATATATTTACTTATTTTTTTGACAGCACCTATGTGCTTTTCTTATTGTTTATCAATTATAATTTTAATATTTGAATCTTTCTTCTTATTCTCTGCTACACTTGTCCAAAATTCTACATATCTTATGTTCATTGCATGTGTTAGAAATTTTCCTTCTCTTTCTATAAGATTTGTTTCTATAATTCCTATTATTACAAATTTTTTTTTCTGCCTAGCTAAGCAAATTTTTCAATTTCTACTCTTTGGTTTTGAGTCTATTAACATTGTAATATGCTAGTCTTATTTCTTTTTTATTTTCCTTTCATTTTTTTTTTAGTAATCATCATTTTGTTGCTATACTTTTAACTTCTTTTTTTTTTTACTCTACATTTCTTTTTCTTAATAAGAAGTTTCTATTTTCTTTCTTTCTTTAAACACCTCTCTTTCTCTTTACAAGAACTCTTCAATCTTCTTGTTTATATTTATTGGTTCAACTGTAGCAGCCTTAGAAGCAGTTAGAATGGTCTATCCCATTCTTTTCTCTATCTTTTTTTAGCCTTTCTAATCTCTCTAGTATTAGGCTTAGAATTTTTTTAACATGCAAGATTCTTTTTTGTAGTTAGGTTTGAGTTTCCTTTTCTTTTTTTTCTTTTTCTTGATTTTTGTCTTTGGTTGCTATGTTTTTTTTATCTTGTATTTTGTTTCTATAGCTTTTACTTTTCCAATCACTTCTGCCTTCTTCTGATACTATTTTCCTTTTTCCTTTTGTATTTATTTATCAAATCTTTAGCATCTTTTAATTTTTCTTCAAAGCTTATATTTTTTTATATCTCTTTTTCTTCTTTCTATATCTTTTGTGTTCTACTGCTATCTTTATATACTTTTTTGTTATTTTTTTAACCTTTAAATTTTCAGAACATTAGAACTCTATATCAAACTTTTTTTCTAGTGACCATATTTATATCTGTTTGGCTTTTAAATAATACTACTGCATAGTCTCTTAGATTTTTCTATCTGTTTAGTAGTATGTATACTGCTATTGCCTTCTTAACTTTAAGTTCTCTTAGAAGAATCAGTTCAAATACTTTTTTTTGTATTTTTTTTAGTCTTGTTGTAAAGCAGTTTCTTTTTTCTTTTCTTTCTTCTTCTTCACCTATTGTTATTCTTGCCAGTTTCCTATTTCTCAATGCAATTACTCATGAGAATATCTGTTCTATCTCTTTTTTTACTTTAATTACTGCTATCATTCTATATGTACTTCTTCTCATCTTGCATGAGACTATATCTCCTACTTTTCTTACTAGGTATTTAACCTCTTGCTCTAAGATTTTCTTTGGTAAGTTCTATACAATAAGTATTATGAGATTTTCTTTGTTTTCTATATTTTTTGTATCTGTATTTCTTGCTTTTTGACTTCTCATTTTGTCTTTTATTTTTATTTTTTCTTCTGTATCTTTCTTCTCTTTCATTATTCTTTCTTTCTTTTTTTGTTTTTTCACTTTTTTTATTTTTATTTTTATTTTCATATTCTTCTGTGTCAGAAATTATTCTAAACTAATCATTATGTTTTCTCTGGATCTTGTTAATTACTTCTTCTTTGTCATATTACAGTCAAAGATGACTATAATTCAAGCATTACCCTTTTTAAAAACTTCTTTAATTTTAAAAACATGTTTGTTTAATACAAACAGTCTCTTTACAAACTTCATTCTTTCTTTCTTTAAGCTGCCAGACATGTTGCATGCTGATATTTTTGCTGTATATATTGTTTTTTTGCTACAATCTCTGTTTAAGAGTAACTATATGCTTTGTTCTAGTAGTGCCTTTATGAAGTTGCTTCTTTTTATTTCATAGTTTCATTTCTTTTTTATTTCTTCTTCTTTCTAATTTTTAATTACTACTATTATGTCTTGACAATTTTGTTAAATTATATTTGTTTTTAATGCTTTAATTTTCTCTTCTACATATTTGTTTATTATTGCTAGTTTCACTACTACTATTGTGTCTTCTGTGTTTTTTTTATTTTTATTTTTTTTTGTTATTTTTTTTTTCTCATTTGTGCTTTGTTGAGATTTATTTTCATTTATTACTATATCTACTGCTTTTGTTATTTTCTATATATATTTTTGATATAATTAATTCTTCTCTCAGCATCATCTGGTTTTTCTTGCTGTTTTACTTTCTACTGCTATTGGGTATTAGCTTATATGATTTATCTCTTCTGCCTATTTTTCTATACTAGTTGAGTCTTTCATATCTATTTTAATTATTGCTTCATATATTTTTCTTAGCATTATTATTTTTATTAAGTTTACTTTCTATAGTACTGCTACAACTATATCTCTTACATTGAAATAGTTGTCTTTATTTGCTAATTTTTGCTTTAATTCTTTATTATCTATAAGTTTTAATATTGCCTCTACTTTTTTACTTACCAATTTTAGTATTATAGACTCTTCTGGTTTTATTTGCAGTAATATTTGGCTGCTATTATTAGTAGTTATTATATATATATTATTATATTTTATATTATATTTATTATTAGTTATTAGTATAATTATATTATAATATATAGTAGTTAAATAAAAAAATCTTGATTGGTTATTAAAACTATAATACAGCTATATAACATTAAGTAACATTTATGATATTACTATTGTTATACAAATTCCAAGTATTTCTATACAAGTTTTATATATTTTAGTACAAAATTACTATGCTAAATGCTACAATACAAGAATTTTAAATATTTTCTACTCAATTTTTATGTGTTTTTGCATAATTCTAAGTGTTTTTATATAGTCTTTAAGTATCATTGCATAATTCTAAATGTCTTAACATAAACTTATATACTTTGATATATGTTTTAAATATTTCAAATATAAATAACAAATATTTATAAATATTATTTCAACTATTATTATACAAACTTCACTTATTATTGCACAAATTCTCACTACTTTTACTAAGTAAAAAAATATATATAAAAAGTATCTTTTTTTTTTTTAATTATTTTAAATTTCTACATTTTAATTTAGATATAATAACTTATTAATTATAAATAGTTATATTCTCTCTTTAGAGTAATTTCTATAAGCAAGATTGTCATTATGTATTTGTTAATAAATTTAATCTATATATTGTTACTATTTCAAACTATTTGCCTGCTATTTAAAATTGAAGTAAAGCAAAACATAAAAAAAAACCTATAGTAAAAGACTAACCTAATCAAAATTGAAACATTTTTGGTAAATACTATAAATTTTAAGAAAATAGAACTAATAATTGTATATTACAACATTATTGATAGTTATTATATCTATATTCAATAAGCTAAGATTTCAGATTTTCTTGCAATACCAAACTAAAAATACAATAATATAATAATAGTAATACATCTACAGATATTTGCAAGAAGCATATATATTTATACTATAACTAAAATTAACTATAAAAATATATAAAAAGAAGTATATATTAGCTACAAACTAAAAATTTAAAACTTAATAAATTTAGTTATGCTGATTAGTACTAATATATAAAAGGTTATATATACTAAATTAATAGCAAGAAAAGCAAAAAACTATCAGAATTAACTATTTAAAAGAAGAAAGAATTACTGTAATAAGTAGATAAAAGGATTATAATTAAATAAAATTAGTAAATATAATATAACAAGATAACTACAATCTTATCTTAATTAGTAACAATATTTGAAATACTTTAGTACTAGTCTTAATTTAAAGAAGTATAGATATAATATTATATTAAGTATTTATATAATAATATAATAGTACAAATTTAATATAATAACTTTTAAATATTAATTTAATATTAATTAAATAAATATTATAATTTAATATTATAAAAAAAGCAGCTACTCAACTCTTTTGATGATCTTCTAATTAATAACAAACTGAACTACAAAAAACATTATAATAAGATCAAAAAAGAAAATACTTTTGGTCCTATATAAAGTAGGTTGTTGTTGATAAAATCAAAATAAATATAAAATACTAAAAAGTAAATATACTTGCAATTGTTTGGAAAGAGGTCAAGCTTTTCTTCTTAATGAACTTTTTTCTTTATTAGCATTCAAACTAGAAGGTTTATTCTAAGAACAATTATGAAAAACCCAAACTAAAACTATTAAAAACTTGGAGCAACTATTATATAACTATAAAACTTATTTGAAGAACCATATATAAAAATTGTTGCCCTTTATTTTTTTTCAAAAAAATTTTTGTAAAAGTAGATAATTTAGTTTACTTTTTTCAAAAAATCAATATATAAAATTACTAAAATAGTTATTAGTATTTAATTTCTAAATGAGATTGGTATTGGCATTAATTAGAAACAATATAGCAATATAAACATAACTTATACATATGTCTTGAATTACTGAAATCAAATAAAATACTGCTTTTAGACTAATCAGTGATCTATATTGACTTTCTACATACAAGTCAAAGTTTATTCTATATGGTTTTTGTTAAATATTTTAAGTATATAAAAAAATAGTAGAGTTAATTCTATTTAGTATAGTTTATAATTTTTTAAAAGCTCAATATAGACTTATAATAGTGCCTATTTGATAGTTATATAATAAGAGTCATATATATTTTTTCTTATTTTTATTTCTTTTTTTTACTTTTTTATTTTTTGTATTGTATCTTTTATTATTTATCCTTATACTTCTGTGTTTTTTTTATATATATAAATTTTTTTTATTTTTGTTATTAAATTAGTAACATCTTATTGTAGAGTAGTAGTCAGATATGACTCCTGGCATACTCTAATTTTTTATAAAGTTAGACAGTTAGTACAGATAGATTATCTATAGAGCTTATAAAAATAGGAGGCTAGTATTCATACCTCTCATATTTGGTATTCATATCCTCTATTATAAAAATTTCTGATAATTATATAATTATATAAAAATATGCAGCTTTTGATTGAATAAATTTCCAAGACCTCAACTCTTTTCGCTGATCTTTATTTCTAAAAAAGGCAAAATTATTTTTTCAAGATTTTATTGAAAATTACATATCAAACATCTGTTACAAGTTTAGGAAAAAAAGAAATTACAGTTATTTGTTTAGAACACCAAAGCAAATAATCTTTATAGGCAACAACAATAAAACCTTTCTGAAATTTTGATGAAATTTTTTCTTACTTTTGGGAATTTGTTGTTGACTTGGAAAAATTAAAAGAGTAGAACACATGACTGTACAAAAATAAACAAACAACAAACAAAACAAAACACGTTCTGAATAAGAAAAACATTAAGTATATTGAAAATACTTATACAATACTAACGTTGTGTATTTTTTGAGCAAATCTAGACTGATCAAATCAATAGATCAGAAGATAAGATGCAAAAAACAGATATTATAGATTATATTAAAGGGCTGAGTGACAGAAACTGAAGTTATATAAATTGCAAAACTTTGGATCATATTCTATTAACACCTACGAAAAGTCCAAGCAATATAGAATTTATTGCAAAAGATTTAGCATTAAATGATCCAAATCATATCACTCCAGATAATATATTGCTTTACGATCAAATTCTTGAAGCCTTAAAACTAGCAGAATTAGGATGGCTTGAAGAAGGAACAACAGACAAATAGGCCACAAACTTAGATTTTTAAATCAAAACCTGGGTTCTATTAATTTAATTACGAATATGAGTAAGGATAAAATTACCAAGAACCAAAAGAAAATAGAAGGATTACTTAAAACAGACAAGTTAGAGGATATCTCCAACTTAGCAAGAAAAAAAAAACAACAAGAAGAAAACTTAAAACAAAAAAATACAACCAATTTTGTTAATCTAAATATAGAATAAGCCAAAGTTATTATAAAAGAAAACCAAACAAAAGACCATAAGGAAAAAAATTCAAAAAAGATTCAGAACCACCAAGAGACAACATACTTAATGATGTCCAAACAAATATTGAAAACCTTAACAAGAAGTTAGCAGAATTAGAAAAAGAAGTCTCAGATGATATTAATGCTGATTTAATCTTTTAAGACACAATAGAAGACAGCCAGTAGTCCCCAAGAAATAGAATTTGTGACAAAGCAAAATCATTCAAGGCAAATATGCCAACATATGCATTGCCAGAAGAAACGAAAGAAGAAAGAGTTAAATATGTACAATGGATTTTGGGAAGAAATTATCACATCAAGACAGTAAAAGAAGTCTTTAAGAAAGGAAATAATTGGATAAAAGTAGACTTTGATTGTTAGTTTAGTAGAGATATGGCAATGAATAGAATTAGAGAAAAAGAAAGAGACTGGCTCAAACTTATTCCAGAAGAAATAAATAGACAAAGCAAAAATATAGATCAACAACTCAATGATGATAACAAAAAGAAGGCAAAAAAGGTTGAAAAACCAATAGAATCAAAAATAACAAAAGAA
>CAJVQA010009880.1:0-11769 GCA_910591915.1 Cetraspora pellucida | reverse complement strand
GTTCCAAAGAAAATCTTGGTGATTTTTTAAAAGAAGTAAGTTAATCATTATTCATTGTACAGTTTATTAAACGCATATTGAACTAATTCATTTATGCAAATTTATAAGTTTGAAAATTTCATGGAATGTAAACAACATGGTAGTAAGCTTAAAATCTACGGATTGACTCAGAACACAGAAACAAATGATTACATGATAGTATTTCAATATGCCAATCATGGAAGTCTTAATATGCTCTTAAGAAAAAATTTTCAAGATCTTACTTGGCAGGTTAAATTAAAGATACTTGCAGATATTTCATGGGATTTAAGTAATATTCATGATGCAGGATATATTCATGCAGACTTTCACTGTGGCAATATTTTGCAAGATGGGGATATTGGCAACATTATGCAATCTTACATCGCAGATCTTGGTTTGTCCAAAAAGAATGATGAAAAAAATTCAAAAGATTGCATCTATGGTGTCATGCCTTATGTTGCTCCGGAAGTTTTATCAGGTCAAAAGTTTACAAGTGCAGCGGATATTTATGGCCTTGGAGCCATCATGGCAGAGATGTCAACTGGTCGAAGACCTTTTGACGGACACCAATTTAATGACGAGCTTGCAGTAAAGATTTGCTTTGGATTACGGCCTGAATTTGCTCCTGGGACTCCAGCTTGCTATATTGAATTAGCTAAACAATGCATGGATTCTGATCCAAATAAACGGCCTACTGCCCTGGCTGTTTATTATCGACTTAGTGGATTGCTTACTCAAATAGAAAATTCAGATGATACTGATGAAGTTAAGCAATTTTCGGAAGCTGATAAAATAGCCAAAAAATCATCAGTTATCTCATCAAATCATTCTGATTCTATGTATGCTAGCAAAATTATCAATACACAAAGGATATCAACAACTTTATTAAGTATACCTATCGATTCCATTGAAGTTCCTATTGGTAAGTACAATGTTAAACTTATCGCATTTATTTATAATCAATCAGATTGTTACTTATTTTATATTGGTATCTAGATTAATCTCTCTAATATCATAAATTTATTATTAATATATATATAATTATTATATATTATCTATAATAGATTTTTCTAATATTTGTCTAAATGCTATATAAAATACTATATACAATTAAAAATATATATTTTAAAATTAAACTATTTTATTTTTATTTATTTTTTAAACTTTTTAAATTAAAAATATTGTACTGTTATTTTAAATTTTTTATACTGTAATTCTGCTAGTATTTTATTTTAACAATTAAATTTTATAACCATTTTTAAAATAAAAATCAATACACAAATTTATAGTCTGAAACCAGATTGCAAATTATCTATCAGGATATTCGTTTTTTTTTAAAAAAAAATAAATCAGTTATTTAACTTTTTTAGAAAGTTTATATTGAATTATATACTTATAATCCGGTTTTGATTTAAAAAATTCATTTAGTTGTTTAGTTCATTTAATATTGATAATAAATGTTTACTGCTACTTTCAAATTTCATATTAAATAAAATAAGTATTATTAGGATAATTAAATAATACTAAACTTATGTATTAAAAAATTTTGTATAATTATTTATTTATATAGTTCCAAGAATTTTAATAAAATATTAGCATGACTGCTTAAAATTAAAAAATAAAATTAGATATAATTAAAAAAATTATTTTTAAATTATACTATTGTTTTTATATATATCTAACTATATTTAGTATAATTTTATTTTTTATTTTTTTTTAATTATTTGGCCTCTTAAGATTATAGAAACAAAATTTAATTTTGTTTTTAGCTTGTTTTGAACTATTAATCTTGTTTGTAAAACTTTAAAAGCTTAATTGCTAAACTACAAAATCTAAACTCAATTAAAATACAAATATTAATTTTTATAAAAATAAGTTTTAAAGAACTTTATATTATTGGGAGTGTGGTGACCTAGTGAAGTAGACAGGTTGTCAACCTCCAAGTGGCAGGTCTAGTGTTCAAATCCTATAGATGACAAACTTTGAATAATTATACTTGTGTTATGATAACTGTGTCCTGTTGATCAGTTGAACAGAAGAAAAGATCTGTAATCTTAGAACATCATTTTGAATAGGAGCTCAGGGCATTTATGCAAAATGTAACATTATATATACATAAAGGAATATTAAATAATCAGTGTTGCATAAGACTTCAGTACAAACCTATGATAAGATCATCAGACACATAATACTAAGAAACCAAAGCACAGAAACCTACTTAGAATTTCTAAATAAAGAGATAATATGGACTTTTGATAATATTATTAGACTAATAGAAGGCTTAGAAAAGAATAACTAGGATAAAATGAATAACAAAATATATAAAGAAAGCACATGCACCAACCAGGTCACCAGAATTGCTGAAGAATCTTTAAATACTATACTGAGCCATTTGAATTAGTAATTTAAGAAGTTTTGTAAGTTTGAAGTATAAAGGCAGATAGTAAATAAAAGAGGTATTAGATTCTAATGAATTTTACAAAAATATAGTAACTTAATAGTTAACTCTAACTGCAAGTAATGATTTAGGCTAGAAAGATACTGAGTTAGTTGTAAGTATGAGATACAGAAGGCTTTAGTAAACTTAGTATAAAGTTAAATATGACTTAGTAACTATGATATATTTGTAGATTAATATTGCAGTTGATAGAGTAAAGGTAGATATAAGAACTAGAGTGTTTAAATAAAAAACCTATAAACAGGTTCTAGATATGATAACTAGTATAGAATCTTTGGGCAGATTACTTAAAATAGACAATAACTAAAGTTATATAAATAGTTAGTTATATACTTTTTTTATAATTATCTTTATAGCTATTGTACATAATAGTTATATATTGACATATTATCAATAAACTTCTAGATTGCAATTACTTACCTTAATATTAAAAAAAAAATTTTATATTATTTATATATATATCAGATTTATAATACAATAAAAATTTTTTTAAAAAAAGAAAAAACTCTTTCTGCAAATTCATTACACAAAAATTAACTAAAAAATTTATTTGTATAAAAACACTTATACTACTTATTTTACTAAGACAACCTGTTCTGGACTCTTAAATAAATGTGTTCAGCTCATCAGTTTATATATATTCTGCAAATATTAAATCTTAATAATTTAAACTCATCGAGAAAACTATATTAACAGCCTTTGGTCTCCAGTTAATAATTTTTAATCATTTTGCAGTTTCTACTGCTTTAACCTGTTCTATACTCTTAATTAAAGTTGTAGTACACAGTCACCTGGTCAAAACAAGCTCTAAACAAAGATTTTTGACCCAATATTGATTGAACTACAACTAAATTCAATATTTACTTTCTTGCAAAACTCTTTTTCTACTTTTTGTCCTTACTCTATTCCCTTTTTCTCTTATACATTTTTCATATAACTATACAATCATTTTTAAATCTATATCTTATTAATTTACACCAACATCTGTAACCAATCTATTTATAGATATTCATACAATATAATCAATTATTACTATATTTGGTTCTTATTTATATTATACAGTAATTTGTATTACAAATTACAGTTGTATCTAGTATCTGAGTCACAGTAGTGATCCTAACCATTCTAGTTAAACTTAGCACTATACAGTGATACCTCCACAATATAACTCTTATTTTTATCTACTACTCTTGCAAAATTAATACTTATAATCATATTTATTATTTAGCAAAATTTTCTAAGTCTTAATTCTCTTTTTCTTTTTTCTTATCTAATTTGCAAATACTATAAAAGGCTTACATTAACTCATCAAGAGCCTGACACTGCAGAGTTTGATTACTTTTATCAAAACTTCTCTGACAGTTTTGGAATTGCTCTTTATGAAGAAGAACAAGGCAACAAGACTTATTCAATTTCTTCTAAACTCCAACCAACTTTCTGCTTAACAAAAAATCTTAGATCATATAAGATTATATATTTTTTTCAAACTTCTTTCTTTATCTTTGTGATTATTTGTTTTTGTGGCAAATATCACACCAAATTTATCTCACCTAACAATACCAATTACATTCAAGCTACTAATTTTACTACTGCTCATATCAACAACAACTCCAAAAAACTCAACAAAACAAGTCAAGATTTTATATCTAACATTTCCTCTTCTACTAACAGTATTTTTTCATCTCCTATACCTGATGTATACTACTATACTTGTTCCAAATACTCTGTTCTAATTGGTTATATTAAGAGAAATAAGCATCATTATCCTATTAAAAAATATGTTACTAAAAACAATGAAGTCTATTATCTTACCTATATGACTGCCTCATCTCAACATAAAGCTAGTTCATCTTAAATTAAGAAAAACCTTATCCAAACTTTTCAAAACATCTTAATGGAATTTAACCAAATCGCTAATTCTAATACTAATTTTTTTAACCAAATTTTCTCTACTATTTCTTATCTTATTGACTTCTTCTTTGCTACAACTACTTATACTAATCCTATTTCTAACCAACCTTCTATTATTAACATCTTTGATAACTCTAACTTAAATCTTAACAACTCTAGTCATACTAATCAAGCTGACAGTATCTCAAACAAACCTCCTCTCCAAACTTATTCTAGTATAGCTAAACCAAAATCCAATTCTACATATGATTGACTTGCAAATTTTCTAATTACTGAAGAAATGCAATCTAACAAAAAACTACAGACCACATTCTCTCTTCAACTCTTTACCTTTCTCAAAAAATTTCTCTACAATTTTTATCCTGATAAAAAAATTAAACCAGCTATTCTCACTCAATCTGCACTCAAGGCCTCATTCTATTATATTATTTGTATTATAACTAGACAATGGCCAGAATTCTTAACTAATCTTATTTATAGTAATAACTCCAATATTGACAAAAATACTACTATTTCATTTAACTTACTTGAATCTACTCTTAAAAACTTATTGCTTAAATTTATTACAGTCCTTTTTACAAAACTCAACTATCTTGAAATCTTTGTCTCACCAGTTACTATTCCTTCATATACTGCTCACAATTGTCTTTAACTTTGCCTTAATCTTGCATGACTTCACCTTTTTTTATCTAATAATTATCGATTAATCGATTACCAAAAATTTGCCGAAGATTTAAAGCTTAGACCTAAAAGATTCAAAATTGAATTTTTTATTTAAACTACCAACCTCAACCAAAAATACTTTACTATTCAATCAGATACTAGATTTAACATCAAGCTCTTTTTTAATGTTCCAAAAACACTGTTTTTCGAAAGATTCTGCATTTTCTCTCTAAAAAACTCTTTTGATCACTTTAATTCTTGGTTTGAAACATACTACCTTCTTTATAGTCGACAATTTTCTTCTATTATTGATAAAGAAAAAGTTAAAACTTCTCTCTAAATTCAATTTTGTCAACACTTTATTCTTCAACTCTTCAAGCACCTTTCTGAATCCTATATATTCCAAAAACCTAACTCATTCCATAAGTGACATAAGGAAGCATCTCATGTTACAAATTTCCATTACCTTATTTATGATAACAAATTATATCAATATTTTAATAACAAAAATTCCATAACAGCACTAAACTTTTTAATGATATACTAAGTAAAGCTTGCTTATCATTTTCACCTAAAGAGGATGAAACATGGATTTATCCTACTTTTAATACCACATTATTTTACAAAAACAAAGAACATGCTGTTTTACTTAACCAACCTATTTCTACCAAAGCTCTGGATAAGTTGGCTGATTAAGCTGAAGACTTTGTTTGTAAATAAAACAAAGTTAAAACTAATCCTAAACATCATAATTACTACTTCTACTGCTACCTTTCACTATACTACCAAACTGTAGCAGAAAACCATAACATACAGTCTTTTTCCAAGCAGAAAGCAATTAACTTATTAACAAAAAACATTATTGATACTAAATTTCTTGTCCAAATTATCACCTATTTGATGTTATTAAAAATCAAAAATCTACTTATTTACAAATTATCAAATATTTCAATGATATTGCCTATTCTGCAGCCAAGAAGGTTTTAGCAAAAAATTTTAATTTTAACTTTCAACCAGTCACCATCCTTGACTTACTCTTTTTACAATCTCCTTTTTAAGTTCTTTGTCTTCTACAACTAACATTGAAGCAGTCATCACCTTATTAAAAGAAACAATCACTATAGTTAATAAAGAAAATGAAATAAATAGGCAGATGGACAAGTTTATTTATGTGAAAGGCCATGTTAATAATGGTCAGACCCAATGTACAGAGCAAACTATGGTATCTTGCACAACTGTGAGAGCTGAGCATATAGTGATCGACCCTGTAGAAGACAATTTTGAAAGATCATTTACAATATCTTTAATCCTCTATAATCTTCATACATGTTTTAACAAATTCCTTCTTTATTACAACTTCCTACTTCTCCCTCATAGTCAAACTATTCAAACCTTAATCCAACATATTAACAAATATAATAACAACAAAACTGTATCTAGTATCACATTTTCTGTTAATTTATTTTACAATAAAACCCACATATACCTTCCTAATGATACTCTTTTGTCAAATTATATTATTATTGCTCTATATCTTCTTTCACTATTCTACAAACTACCAATTCCCTTAGCTTTACTTCTACTTTATCTGATCCTCTCTCTAATGATCATTATTTAATTCTTATTGATTATAACTCTACTTTACATTTTTTTAACTCAAGTTCTTATCATCTTAATCTAACTATTGCTACACACAATGTTAGAGGCTTTAATGATCCAACAAAAAGAGAAGCCTAACAAGATTACTGTTTTAATAATAATATATCTATTGTTAGCATTATTGAAACAAAAATTTCTAACAAAACTAACCTTTTTTTTTGTAACAACAACTTTTTCATCTACTACTGGTCTAAATCTTCTATTTCTGTAGAAGGGACAGCCATTATAATTCATAATTATCTTAAACCTTATATTTATAGTGTTCATACTTAGGAGGAGCTATTGCACTTGATATTTTTTTTCGAAGCAATATCAAACTTCATATTATTTCAGTATACCTCTTATCTACTGATATAACTATTCATAACCAATCCCAAAACATAGTAATTAACTGAATTCAACAAGCTTTTTAACTTTACCTTTATCTTATTATCTTTGGTGATTTTAATATACAGGATCATACTTACAGTTCTTTTTCTAAATATAAACTTATCAACTTTCTTAATTATTCTAATATATATGATATTAAAGCCTATTTTAACAACAAACATTTTACTTGATCTAACAATACTAGCAGTAGGTACATTAACTACATTTGAACTAACCAATTTAATATACAATTTTTTCTTTTCTATAGTTTTGACAGCAGTTAAACCTCTACTTTAAGTAACCACTTGATTCTTACCTCTATCTGGACATTCCCATATGCCTATAGTAAATCTTTACGAAAACATACTAGGATTAGTTGTTATATATTCAATTATAAAATGATAACTACAGAAGACTGAAACTCTTTTGCTAATACTTTAACTCAACAACTTTTACTATACAAAACTCTTATTAACAGTACTATTGATAAAAGTATTAAACCTACTTAGCATAAGATTCAATGCTCTATAATCTATACTGCTACTTATACAATTTCTAACAAAATCTCTTGCCAACGAAGTTACAATCACAATACTTACCACATAATACTCTATTACATCTCTCTTTTAAAAAACTTAGACATATCATTAAACTTGTTAAAAAACTTACCTAATCTTCTAATATCTCAAGTATTAACCAAAACATCTTCCAAATTAATAAACAGTCACAATATGACCTTCAATTACTTACCTTCACTAACCTCTTCTGTATTCAACTATGGCTTCAACATGTTCACTTCATTTAGAAACAATTCTATTATGTCTGTTATCTTGAAAACTCTCTTTTACTTTGACAACAAATTAATAAAACTACTAACAAAAGATGTGTTACTCTTACAACACATCCTGCTTAGACTATTAATAACATCCTTAATTGCTATCATCAATCTGTTCATCTTTCAAACATAAATTACCAAACCAACTTATTACTGATCCATTAATTATTAAACAACATATCCAATTCTATTTTTATAATTGGACTGCACTTAGACTTATCAATGAAACCCTCTTTAATAATTTTTAAAAACAACAATACCTTCTACTTTCTCACATTAATCCAAATTGGTATCATTTACTTAACACTCTTATTACTAATGAAGAAGTTCTCCAAATCCTTTTACAACTACCTAATAACAAAGTCTGTAATTATATAAGCATTAGTTATGAAATGCTTAAACACATTAGCCCCTAACGCACTTCTGCTATTACTGCTCTTTTTAATTATTGTTTTCTTGACAACAGAATTTTTAAACAATGAAAATATAGTAGAATTTATCCTATTCTCAAATGCAACACCTTTGATGATGATCTTAATCTTATACAACCTAGCAGTCTATTGAACACATTTGCAAACTTTACACAAAAATTCTTACAAACTGACTCAGTTTTGTATTTTCTTTAAACCCTATTCTCTTACCTTTTAACTATGTTGTACTTTCCAATAATAGTACTTCAATTCCTATTCATATTCTCAATAATCTTATTGAAGATGCTACCTGTAATTACAAAAACATTTGGTTACTCTCACAAGATATGAGCAAAGTATATGATTCTGTAAACTTTGCTTTTTTAAAATATTCACTCTCTCATCTCTTACTTTCTTCATTCATTATTAACATTCTTACTGATCTTTTTACTAATTGTTACAACCAAGTTATTACCAATCTTGGTCTTACTCTCTCTTACCCAGATTACAATAGTATTAACAAGGTAAAACAATTACATCTTTATTATAGTGAATTTATTACAATCCACTTATTTCATACATATACTTAAAAATTCTTAGGTTTACTCTACAATCTACTTGGACCATTAACCTAAAACTTTAAACAACTAATTCATTACAAAATAATGCTTTGTTCTAGCATATATGAATAATACTCTTTGGGTTGCTTTCTTACAAACTAAGTTATCTTATATACTATCTATAGCTGAATCATTTTATGCTATGACAAATATCTAAGTTAATCTCTCAAAATCTATTCTGGTTACTAATAACTCTCCATCCTACTATACTCCTATTTCTTATAATAATCATCTACTTCTACTTCATTTTTTTAAACAACCTTTCAAATTTTTAGGTTGCTGATTTACTTTGAATAATAGGCAACAAAATTAATTATCTCTGAATTCTCCCAACTTATCCAAATTGCAAAAACAAAATGTATAACTGACTCACATGCCCATTATATTATTAATACAGTTATTATCTCTACTATTGAATACTACTTACATAATATTGTTATTAATCAACCTATTTGCAACAAAATTTTTTCTTAACACATTGGTCTTGTTAAGCTTAAAGCTAAAATTTGCTATATAATATCATCTAGTACTCTATTACATTCTCAAATCTACAACATTAAACATATTTGAGATATTTAACTACAACATTATATTTCCAATCTTTTCAAATAGCTTAATAATTCTGACTTACTAGGCACATTTACCTGTATATATATTTAACAACTCCAAAACAACCTCTGGTCTTCTACTAATATTTTTTTTTATCCTAAGCCAACTATTGATAAACTCAATCAATTAATTACAAACTTCAAAATAATACAATTTATTAAATATATAGACTGAACTTTTTCAACTAGCCCAATTTACAACATCCTATACACCCTTAATAATGGAACTATATCTTTTGAATCTCTTTTTTCTTCTCATTCAAAATATTCCATTTTCAAAAAACAACTTAGATACTATAAACTTCTTTTTTTGAACCAACTTACTACTTATAACAACTCATATCTTTTGTACTGACAACATATTTTATCTAGACTTAACAAAATTTCAAAAGATGTTATACTACAATGGTTTACTACTCTTGAGAACATTACTACAAATTACTTCTACTAATACACTTTATATAATTATTATAATTTACCTTTAATAAACTACTTCTGCTACTCTACTGGCCACTTTACTTTCAACACTAAACCTTAGTTACTTACTGTTTTTGATAACCAAATAATTATTAGCAAGGCCAGAAGACATAATACACCCACTGGCCTTACTTTTATTAACTACTGGCACTGCTCATTCCAGTCTTAGTTCTCTAATCTTTATCTTACTCCTCCCTTTACTACTATATTATATATTGGATGCTATCTTAATTCAAATACAATTGCTAACAAATGTACTATTTTTATTTTTATTAATTTGGCTACTAAACTGCTTTATCGCATTAATCTTGACAAAACTCTTAACCTTTATGCAAACTTTCTCAATATTGCATATTCTGTTGCTTTTTGATATCCTTTATATATTCCATCTCCTTCTTTACTTACAATTAATCTACAACAACTATTTTCTATTTTTGAAATATGCCAACTTGTTAATAACTTCAGACTATTACTAATTCAAATTACAATCTATTATCTATTTTATTTTACACTGATGGTTCTGTTATTGATCTTGATACCTCACAATGCTCTATGGTCATAGGTTAGGTTCAAGTTGATAACTCTACAACTATTAATTCATTTTAGGCACAAGTTAAACTGTGGTCATGCTTCTTTAAAGCTAAAATTCTTACTATTCTCTTAGTAATTATTATTGCTTTTAAACACTGCTTTGTTCATATATTCATTAACTTACAATCAGTAATCTTTAAATATCATAATATTTGTTAATTAACATCTACTCTTTCCTATACTCATACTTCATATTTCTCTATCTGACAAATACTTATAAATTTTATCAAGTTTTATAAAATTTAACATACTTTTTATAAAGTTACTGCACACTAAGATAATCCATTTAACAACCTTGCTGATTAACTTGCTTGTAATTACCAAATATTGCCTTATCTAATATTTTTAACTAATAATTCTTATAACCTCAACTATATCCCTTTTATTGATAAATTTCCTATTAAAATCCCTATTTGACACTCTATTCAAACTATATATCAAGCCTATATTATAATATTTTGGACATCTTAAAATTATTTTCAACAATAGTCTACTATTGCATCTAACATTAACTAAGAAGCTATATGGCTTTATATTAACAAAAATCAAAAAATTTCTAGCTTTGCTCACAGCTTTTACTTATCTACTCTGAAAACTTTTCAAGTTAAAATCCTTACAAATAAACTTCCTGTTCTTTATACTTTTTATAAACATAATTCTTTATTCACTTTCTTCTGTTATCAATGCAACCAAACTAGCTCTTCACTTTATTGGATCATCTGCCTATCAACTTAAACAATTTACTACTTAATTTCTAATTCTTTTAATAATATTTTAAATACAACTAATCTTGATATGCTTGCCAATCTTGTTTCTGATTTACATACTGAAATTCTTACACTTAACAGTTTCAAACTGCATAACTCTTTACATATACCTTTACTTATTTCTACTCTATTTGGTCTAGTTTCTATTGACCTTATTTCTACTATTCACAATTCTTCTATTTTTTATCGTATTGCTACTACTCTTTTTATTAAACTTCTTCTTCACTTAAACCAACAAATTTACAAATAAATATGGATTTCATACTATATTTCATGTTCTGCACAGTTTCAAACCACACTTTCTACTAACTCAACTCATAGTCACTCTTCTAACCCACCTCTACCTTCTATTTCAATACTACAAATTATTACTAAAATTG
>CAJVQA010009879.1:0-11771 GCA_910591915.1 Cetraspora pellucida | reverse complement strand
TTAAAAAGTTAGTATAGTAATAACTTCTCAAAACCTGATAAAATCAACTTATTACTAAGCTAATTTTTTTTATTTTTGGTTATAGAGTCTTATAACTCTAATGAAACCTTCTATATGCTTTTTTTATAGTTAGTTTTCATTTTTAAAAAAGTATTCTAAACTGTATAAATAATTTAAAATTAAATTAAGTTTATTAGCCAATTAGACTATGAATTTCAAGAAACAATCTACTCTTTTACAATGAATATACTAATGATATTATTAAGTTTTCTAGGTATAATATCAGTAATAATAATATGAGGTATTAAACAATACTATATGGTATACTAATTGGTATTATACTAAGCAGTTTTATTTGCTTTTCACTAATGTTATAATTACAGAATCGCATATTTAAATGATATATGAAAAGTGAAAATCTGAAGCCTTTATTAATATAAATGACAAAAATTAACATATCGCACTGCATAAAGTATCCCCAAAATAGTATCTCCTATGATTAAGACCTGGATGCAAATTATGAAAACTCTATTAATCAAATGTGGATTTTTCCAAAACCTAGATTGCTTGTTATAAGTGCAAAATGTATATGCACTTTAAAATTTTATATTTTACGACATAAGTTTGCTATTGTATAATATACTCAAGTACTATTCAATTTTTAAAATTAAGTTCTTGAATAAGACCCTGAGTACTATATGCAGTATGATACAGTATCAGCAAAAAAAAAAAATTTAAACTCTATACTAAATATTGAAACTATTTATATTTCATATATTCAATTAAAATATTCTTACTTTATATATAGACCTATATTAGCATCTAATTCTGTGAATAAGTAAGAGTATAAGTTTATAGTTCCTCTGATCGAAATATGTTAAAATGCTCACTATTTCTTTTTAAAAACAAAACTTGATTAACCAAATCTGGAAATAATTAAGTATGTTTTGCAGAGATATGATTACCTGCATCTGAGAATAATCTCTCACTAGATACAGATGTTGCAGAAACTTATAAATATTTTAGTACAAGTCAGGACAAAACTAGAAACTCATTTTTGTTTGCATCCCATTACTTTAGAGAGTCCTGATCAACATCTATTTTCCTATATTTTATATAACATGAAACTTCATCCTCGTTTAAAAATGAATTTTCCAATTCTTTATATTCTAACACTTGAAAAAAATCATTATTATCATCCGTACAATCATAAAAAGTTGTTGTTTGTTGAGTTGGTTAAGTATAAATATCATTAGTTTGAGAATTTCCTTTTACAAAATCATACTGAATTTGCAATAACTTAAGTGCCTTATCTTATTCTTTATCTGTATTATCCCATTTGAAATCTTTAAATCGAGGATCAAGTATTGTAGTAATTTGAACTAAATCAGATAGCGCAGACCACAACTCATCAAGTGATAAAAAAATAGTTGCCCAGACTTTCTGAAGAAGGCCAACAGTATTGCAGCCAGTAAATATTCAACATTATTAAAACCATCTATATCTTTTTCGGAATTTTTATTATTCTTTTTTTTTTTTGCTTTTTTTTCTTCTTCTTCCTTTGGTTAATCACATTCTTTGTCAAAATTGATGATGAGCATATTGCCAGTGCTTTCATGAACCACCAGATGGAATTTCATCTTCATCACTTGTTGAACTATCAGATTCTTCTACCTCTTTATTATTATTTTCACTTTGTGGTCCATATATTAAATCAAGGTGCATATCATAAGTTTCTCAACTTTTATAGTTAGGTTCAAATAATTTTTTTAATAATTCAATATAAGAATAAATGAGACTTAAAGTGCAATATTTGGCTTCACATATTTGACAAGTTATTTTTTCAAATAGTAATAAAAGTTTTAATACATCTTGAAGAAATCTTTTTGTTAAAAACAAATAAATAATAAATAAATCAATTAAAAAAAATAAAATTAAAAAATAGATAATCACTAATAATATTAATATAATATTAGAGTGCTGCTAAGAGAAAACCTGCAATCTTATAATATTTACAGTTTTTTCTTGGCAGTACTCATATATAGTTGTACCTCCCTAAGTGCACTCCTTTCAGGACTATAATAAAAAAAAACAAAATATGCACTTAGAGAGATTAAATTTTATAATTGTTAAATAATATGGGACTGAGCAAAGGCATGTATTTAGAAAGGTTTTTCATATACTGTGCACTTAGGGAGTATGCACTTAGAGAGGTGTGATTGCATAAGTTATTTTATTCAAAGATCCATAAGATACTTTTTACATAATTTATAAAATTTTTAGATCTTACTGTTTTTCATTGAAAGATAAACACAACTGTTCTAATTTTTCTCCTTCTTGTTGTGATTTTCAATTAGGCTTTGCCAATAATGTAGTAAAAAGAGACCATATTGAATTATGTAATTTTAAAATTCTTTTCCATGCATAATATACAGAATTCCATCTGGTCTTAATATTAGTTAGGACATTGAGTGGGTTATGATAATTATCCTCTAGCGAACATTCAGACTTTTTTTGAGCTTTACGGAGTTTTTGAGCTTGTTTTGGCAAATAAAATAAAACTTGCAAACACTTTATTCAATGATGCACTGTTTGCATTGTTTTAACCCTTGTAAGACCGAGAGTTGTAATGTATATGCAATGTAAGGCTGTCACCTAACTTGTGACAAAAACTGCTCATTTAACAATTGAATACTCTTTACCATATTCGCACCATTGTCTGTCACAATGGTTAATAATATATCTGATAAATTCCAGTTCATTATAACCCGAAATAGTTTAGCACTAATATCCTCACTTGAGTGTGGATACGGAAGATGATTGCAAGATAAAAGTGCTTCATGGAATTTAAAATTTGATGTTAATCATGTTGCTGTTATACCAAGATATCCATGACATGATTTGGCAGTCCATAAATCAGTAGTTAAGTGAATAGCAACAATATTATTACTTAAAAGTCTACAAAGTTGTTCTTTACTTCACACATATGAATCATAAATTATGACTTTAACTGTTTTATCACATGAAATTTTATAACCAGGCTCACAGGTAAAAATAAGTTCGCAAAAAGATGAATTTTATAAAATATATAGAGGCTGGATAAATTTAATAATAAAAAAAATAAGCATTTGAGTAATAAGTTCTTGCCATTTGGATGAACATGGAGTTGCTGTTTTGCATATTCAGTTATTTTTGTTTGATCATATCAAGGCTATAAAACAAAAAAAATATCTTTTAATTTTAATTTTTAAATACACAGTAACATAATTCATACATACTTCATTATTTTCATCCAAAAATTCTGTATAATTTTCTTTTATAATATTATGTTTATTATGTAAATGGTTAATAAGATTTGTCATATTCCCACCTTTTCAAGTATATGGGTAAGGTTTGTGTCATGTATCAGACAGATTATTTTCATATATTTTGCAATAAGCAACGGAAGAATCATTTTGGTCTAACTTAAAAAAATAGGCAGTATGACTGCAATTACTACGGAATTTTTTTTTACATTCATTTTAGCAGATGACATGGTAGTCTTTTGCTTTTTACGAGTTAAACTATTAGCACTCGAAGCTGAGGGAGCTGTTGACATAGTTTCAGCTTCAGAATGTATTTCAACATATAAATCCTCCATGTCATCCGTGTTATCCATATTATTTGAATTTTTTAGGTTGGAACTACCATAAAAATCTAACCAGATTATAAAGGATTTATAATATATATCAAAACTTTATAATTAAAGGTATTTTGATCATATTACTTAATTGAAGTATATGGCTTTAAGATTATCAACTTTAACTTATTATTAGATATCAGATAACTAATCGCCTTTGTATGTATATGCATTAGATATTCGCAGTTAAACAAACCCGATCCAGTTTATCTTGATTCCAAAATAAACTTATATTTATCTTATCCAGTACCATACAAGTACCCATCTCTATATGCAAGTTTAGTTTTAGTAATAAGCAGGTTTATAAAGATAAGCATTAAATATATCTCGTTGAATTTATTTTGGAAGATGCAAGAATTTACTACCATAATTTTAGTGCTTTTGAAGAGATAAGTGATACTGAGTCAAGGTTTACAGTGTAGAGACTTATATACACAGGCATCGAATAGATAATAGAATAATAATGTCATGTTCGATATATTTTTAAAGATATCTTTGTTTTAAGACATACTTGTCAAGTTCACAATACTGGTTCCTTATGAAGTTTTCTATTTTTTTATTCACCTCTAGTAAAGAGAATCTATAACGTCTATCCTTTACAATAACTTCATATATACATAAAAAAGAGTATCGTAAATTCGGCCGAATAATTAAGCATAATTATTTTACTGATACAACGTTTTTTAATAATAATAATATTATTATTATTATATCACTCGATTGTGATGATTTTTCCTTTAGAGCTTTTTGTTTTTCAACCTTAAATAACAAGCATCCAGAATCTAGTTTGATCTTGAAATAAACCGGATTTTCCAAAACAATCGATTTTATACTAGTTACAAGGGCGGTGTTTTATAGCGATAGGGTTAGAACTTTATTTATCAGATGCTTAAACTTGAAAAAAACCTTACGGCACTGCATGCAGTATCTCTTTATTAAATAGTATCAGGTTACTGCGTATTCATCTAGTATTGAAAATATCTGGTACTAATCAAGTAGCTAGACAAGTTTTGGGTATTTCTTTATGTACGTAATTAGTAAATGCATTGATACAAATTCTATCGCTATATGTTCATGACCCATATGATTAATGCGCTCTTCAGCATACTAGTATCTCTCTTCACACAATACCCCTAAAGCATTACATATTCAATTTAGTTTGGCTTTTTTGAATAAGATCGAGTACTGTACGCAATGCTGTATAGTGGTCATATATTTAATATTTATATTATAATTTTAGCATATACAGTAAATATACTATTATTTTAATATTGAATTACCTGTTTTTCATATTTGTCAGTAACATATCATAAAGAACTTCTTGCATAGAAATTTGTGCCATCAAAATTTTAGATTGCAGCATATAATATTTTATGGGGTAAGATTTCCTAGTTACAACTTCACATAGTAAGAGAAATAGATATTGATTATGGATGAAACTTAAAGTAATTTTTGCACTTTGCAAAAAAGTGCAACTTCACAATTTTCGTGATTATAATAATGAGAAATTTCGGAGATTCTAAATAGTCTATCAATCATATATACTAGCAGTTTGCAAAAAGGTGTGATCTTACGATTTTCGTGATAACAATAGTGAAGAATTTCGAAGATTCCAGATTTTCTATCATTTATATATTTGCTATATGTATTTTGAAATCTGTATAATTCTCTCAGAATCGAAAAATCGTCTAATTTCCCGCGATTTTACATTACACGATGATCTGCAGAGGTCACACCTTTTTGCAAACCGCAATTAATCAGTATTTCTATCTATTTTGAAATCTGTAAAATTCTTTTAGAATTGAAAAATCATCTAATTTTTCGTGATTTTACATGATATCATGATCTGTAATGGTTACACTTTTTTGCAAAGCTCTAAACTATCATTGCTTTAACAAACTATCAAATAATTAGTAAATGATTTTACAAATAAAACAAACATAACAAGAGACGTTTGTAAAATAAATGCTTTACTTATTATAAATGCGTTGATAATACTTAAGTGGTAAACTGCAATTGAAGGGTATAAATTTCATAGTAAAAATCGGCGGAGAATTATATATATAATGTTGGAATGCTGAAAGTTTCTGGTATTATGAAAATCATATAGTTATTAAGGAGAAATGCCAATAACTCGCTATCTACCAAATAATTCTATCATTATTAAAACCAGAATAACTTGCTTTATATCCCATCAATACGAAATGTGATGGAATTAATATTATCATTTATATGGTAAAATTCTGTGTATTTAGATCGACCATACCAGCATTTTTTTACTTATCCATTCTCAAAATAAGATACATGCTGTAAATACTATATAAGATTGACACATTATGTAAAGGGTGTTCCTTATTACTTCAATTCTGATAAGCTAGCTGATTCAATTTTGAATCAAAATTGAATTAGCTAGCTTGTCAAAATTGAAGAACAGTGCGACAAGAATTTAATTGGTAAAATTGAACTCTAAATCTTAGTTGATAATCAAAATTAAATCAGCCTATCATTGGAATTGGATGAGTAAGGTTATACTTCTTGATTAAAGTCCATAAGTTTGAGTAACTTACTTTAAATTCTTTACATGCGTGCATTAATTAATAATCTTTATGCTAGCGATTAATTACGAATGGAATAAAATTAAAAAGTATTGATACATTAAATAATAAAGAGACCAATCAAAATGTGACTTCAGAAATTATGAGTGAAGCCAAAAAAATTCAAGTAAAACTTTCATGCATTTAATATTTTTAACATCTCAGAATTTCTAACGTTATCATAAATAAAATCTGTTATTACGGTTTGCAAAATTCTGTAAATTTTGCAAATCATTAAAAAAAAAAAGAAATCGATTATGATTAATGATTAGTGATTTTTTTTACATATACTTTTTTTTAAACTTTAGATTAGGCTTTAATATTAAGTAATTTTTTATAGAATACTTAATAAACTCTAATTTTAGCTTATTTAAATAAGTTAATTACATATTTTATAAAAATTTACTTAATATTAAAGTCTAATCTAAAGTTCAAAAAAAAATATATATGCAAAAAAAATCACTAATCATTAATCATAATCGATTTCTTTTTTTTTAATTATTTGCAAAATTTACAGAATTTTGCAAACCATAATAAATGAGACTTACAAATTTTCGCTTGGCATCATATAGTCCCATAGGCTTGGATAAACAAGCCAGATAACTTAGTATTATGTTATTATTTAAATTTGTATTTTCTTTTTCAACATTAATGATAAATCCAACCAAATATGTTATAAAAGCTCAAACTTAAACATTAACTACAGTTTTTTTTACTTTTAAAAGATCGAATTAGAGGTAACAATAGCTGCTTAATTTAAACAAAGTCTGAAAAGCTTGCCAACGAAGTGACATAGTGATCATTATTGCGAAATCAGATGACTTTATAGATCACATGTTCAATTTGTCGTTTAACTTCTTATGTATGGCTTTATGGTGTCTTGTTAGATACAAGTTTTTTCTGGTTAATATGGTTGTTATAAAGCGAATTACTATGAGAATGGGTGATGAAAACTGGGTAATCATATGTTTCTGAATATGTAACCAGTAATATATTTACGGAGCCTTTGGTTAGTAGAAGAGATTATCTTTCTTTTCGCTATTGCTCAACTTGGATTATGGCTGGCACTATCATCCCACCTTTCCCACCCATTGGTTGGTACTGTTAGGTTTGTGGCTGTCATTAGCAGATTAAGGACTTCATTTTTGGCAATTAGGCACCCGCTACTATAAGCAGTGCAGAAACCTCGCGTTTGGTATATAGTTTCTGTGGCTTCTGTAAATTGTGTAAGGGCCTCGTGTTTAATATTTAGGCTCCACAACTGCTATAGGCAGTGCAAGGACCTTGTGTTTGGTGTTTAGGCTTCACAGCTGCGATAGGCAGCGCATGAACCTCGATTTTTGGTAACTAGACCCCACGGTTGCTGTAGTCAGCGTAAGAACCTATGTCTTAGTAACATTAAAGTCATCAATATCTACATCACCGATTCTCTTTATAGCTATATGAATCCTTCTCAGCTACATTCCTGATATGATATGTTTATATACATTCCTTTAGAGATATAGTCATTTAAGTTTAAGCATATTTGGTATAGAGCCTGTAAAACCTGTAAAAGATAGTGGACGGATTCCCATATGTTCTTTCTCATTTAAATAATGTTAAATTAAGCAGTTAATGTTGCCACTACGGCATAAATTTTGACATGACCCGGTATATGAATAAATTTATCTTCTAAGTTCTTCAGAAATCTCACACAGTAAACGTTGATACCTTGTTAATTTACTTGGGCAACTTATTTATATATACCAGGTAATTGATTTATATCAGCCAATCAGACACCGATTTTAATAAAATCGATTTATTAAACCTGATTTTTGCAAAATAATCGGTTTTTATTACAGCTGTTCTCATAAATTCTGGGACAAATGATAAAAATTTAATCTGCCAAATTTGATAAGTTTTTGAATTCGGTGTTATCGGAATTGGATTTTCAGCATTATAGTAATTTGATAACACCGAATTCAAAAACTTATCGAATTCGGCTGATCAAATTTTTATCATTTGTCTCAGAATTTATGAGAACAGCTGTAAACCCGATTTTTGCGAAATAACCAGTTTTATTAAACCCGATTTTTGCAAAATAATCGGTTTTATTAAACCTGATTTTTGCAAAATGATCGGTTTTATTAAATCCGATTTCTGTGAAATAATCGGTTTTATTAAATCTGATTTTCGAATTAGAAAATATAAAACCTGGTTTTATATTCGAATTGGGTTAACCTGAATTTAAATCAAAATCCGCAAACCGGTTCCAATCTCTAGTTATATGCACTATTGAACACTTCTATCAATATTTAGGAGCCAAACATTTCTTTCTTATTACTGATCGTTCTGCTTTACAATGGTTAAGAAATTCCAAGCTTAAAGAAAGAAGAGTCAGATAAGTTATGAAACTAGAATCTTATAACTTTACTATAATCCATTGCTCTAAAAGAAAGCATAACAATGCTGATGCTTTATCAAGAATATATGAACAAGAAATCAATATAATTCTAATAGAAGATGAAGATGAATTCCCTTCTAAAAATGAAGTTCTCCAAATTACTATACAAAAAAGATTAGTAAAAATAGAATCTCCTTTGTACCAGAACCAACAGTTTGAACAATTAGGCATTATGTTAAAACCAAGCCTATCTTCTATTGCAGAACAAGATACCAAACCTTATATTAAACTTGAAGTATTCTCTAATGGTTTTAAATATGATAATGGACCATTATTTAATTAGAATTATATTTAACAACTCCTGCAAAAATATAGAAAAAATACTAGAAAGAATAAATACCTAATTAGCTAGAAGGTCTCAATACCCAATGCTGATATTGACATATTTACCTACACTCTCAATTTATCTGCTACCAATGTGAAAGAGATTGTTCTATATGGGCAATTTTTAAAAGAACCTTCTTAAATATCATTATTAAATGCTTTTCAGAACAAATTTCAGTTCATAAAATTGAAGATGTAAAAGTTGAAATCTTTTATATAACTGTTATAAAAAATATTAAAGAAATTCTACAGATGTACAAGCTACAATGAACCTATTTGATTACCAAGACATAGTAGAAACCCTTGCACCAACCCTACCTAAACATTATACCACCTCTCTACAACTCTACCTAAATATTGAATTTAATCAAAAAGAAATTTAATATAGTAAAATGCATTGTACTTAGTTCTATATTAAACATATCAGTACTTGACTATTCCAAAAATTTAATAAAAGAGCCTGGCCTAGAGATTGAAATGGACCAGCAACTCAATATTGGTGTAGAGATAAACTTTATTTACCATCTGATAAATGTTCCAAATGTCATATTGACCTCCAGTTATGGCATACCATTAAACAATATTCTCTAAAAGAAATTGCTAAATGTTATTGGTCTATACCTGATAATAAAAACCATAATACCTAAAATAACTTTATTAAAAAAGCTGACCAAACCTAACCTAAAATGAACTTCATTGATAACATCCCAATTGAAGATTCTTTCAAAAGACCAGAAATAATAACTAGTATTTGTTAAGTAATTATAATCCTAATAAAGAAATGAATATTTTTAGTAATATAGAATTTGATAACACAAATGAATTTAATATAAAAGTAGTATTAGTTAATAAACCTTGGTGGTTTCCTCTTTTACAAAACTTTTTCTTATCATATTATTAGAATTTAATAACTATTTAGAACACTATCTATATAATGTAGTTTGGTAACAAGTAATTAATCTGATTTATTATTATTGGTAGTTATTTATTTATATATTATACTTATACTCTATTATAAAAAAGAAAAAAATAAACAAAAATAAAAAAAAAGATAAAACAAATAATAACAAAAAAAATATACAAGAAAAAAAGAAAAAAAATAATATATATATAGCAAAATTAAAAACCAACATTTGACATTCTATTTCTATTATTATTATCTCCTCCACTTTTTCTTTTTTCTGTCCTTAATCTTTTCAACTTCTCCTCATTATTTGCCAATCTTGCCCTTAATTTGTTTCCTTTCTCTAAGAACCAAGTATATCATTGCTTTAGCATCTAACCATTTTACATTTTTGCAATCATATTTACCCTCAACTCTTCTAATTCTGTCTTCAAACTCTGTATTCTTCTTCTCTGTATGCCACTAACCAATGCAAACTATAACCAAGTTTTGTTAAGTGACAAAAAAAAAAGAGAAAAAGAGAAAACAAGAAGATTTTTTAAAAAATAATATTACTGTCTATTCTCAACTTGAACCATCCCAAGGCCTCATATAAAACATTATTGTCATTTTTGTAAGCATGATAAACATTTCCAAGAAGACTATAGTGAGGTATTTTTATTATTATTATTATTATTAGAGTTGTAGTTGTTGTTATTGTTATTAATATTGTTGACCTTTACAAAAAAAAAAAAAAAGAAAAGTGACAAAAAAACTATTTTTAATAAATAATAATAAAACAAAATTAGACATCAATAAAAAGTTGATTTACCAAATTTAGAAATTAGTTTAATGAATTTAGAATAGTAAAGATTTGTAAATTACATGATTGCAAATCACTAAAATTCTAACATTTTATTGGACACTTAAAGAATCTTAATGATCTTCAAAAAGGATACAGATTTGAAATTTAGTAATATTTCTAGTATAGATTAACAGTATAAGGTGTATTATCAGGCAGTATAGGTCAAACATTTGAAACTGACTAGAGTGAGCTTTCTGCTAAGATTCGAGTCTTGTAAGGCCCTTGGTTGAAGTACTAAAAATAGATTTTTTTTTTGTATTCCTCTTGAAACAATTATATTTATTTTATTATTATATTAAAATATTATATTTATTAGTTAGATATTGATACTTTATTTTTATTAATTTATATATATAGTATACTTATTTTTATAATGTAGTTTTCTTCTGGGCCTAGAGTAAATAAATGTCTAGAACTGCATAAAGTAAAACTGAAGCTCTATACACTTTTATAATTATAATTAATTCTCTTTTCTATTGAGACAAATTTGATATTAAAGAAAATTCAATCTAAATAGTCAGTGTTCTAGCAATCTAGTTAAAAATAGAAACTATTACTTATTATAACCTTAAGTACTTCTTGGAAATAGCAAATTTTCTAACAAATTTTACAAGAAGTCAAAAAAAACAATTAGAATTTTAACTAAATTTTATATTATTAAAAATAATTTACTTTACAAACAAGACTAAAGAAAATAGAAAACCTACCAATTACTTAAAATAATTCAAATATATGAAGTAGAACCAATTCTCTACTTAATGCACAACTATCTGATTGGACATAACTTGAAACAGATAAGATGTTTGGAAAAATTCAATAAAATATTTTTGGTTATACATATATAAAGATATTAAAAATTATGTTCAAATATTTAATACCTGCCAAAGAGAGGAAAATACTGAATACCTGAATCTCTTCAACCAATTTCTGTAAAAGCATCTTTTTATCAAATTGGTATAGATTTTGTTGAACTCTTACCTACT
>CAJVQA010009878.1:0-11771 GCA_910591915.1 Cetraspora pellucida | reverse complement strand
TCGATGGGATTTGAACACCCAACCTACCACTTGGAGGGTTGACAACCTGACCACTTCACTAGGTCACCACACCCCTCTTAAGTGTCTTATTGAAATTTGTTGCAATTTAAATTCATTAACAAATTTTGATAAAAGTTATTAGTTTCTTTTTTTACATCTATTTCTTTCAGTAAATCAGTCATAGTTAATAAAGCATTTGAACTATATTGATTGGCTTGAAATTAAAATGGACTGAATTGTGTTGGTGTATAATATAAATTAAATGGCATTGAAGATGGCATGTAATATGAGTTATATAGGATCAAAAGTGGGGCATTATACAAATTAAATGGTGTCAAAAAAGGTTAAAATGCTGAAGGTTCAGAAATTCAATTGCTTTGCAATAATGTTTGTGGTAATGGTATTTGTGGTAGCATAGGTGTTGATGATGTTTGTGGTGATGGTATTTGTGGTAGCAGAGGCATTTGTGATATTTGTGATGATGGTAATGTAGAAGAATGTATTTTTTTAGAAGATAACTTAGTATAAAAAAAAAGCAGATGTGTTGGAGGGTCTTTAAGTATGCTTAAACCTTTATTCTAAAAATATATATTATACATATAACTACATACTAGACAAATTACATATAATTTATACAATTAATTCAAAATAAAAATTACTATATCTGATGTTCATATTGAAAGCATCATAAAATTAATTTTTATATATAAACTTTTATTACTTTCTTTATTAAAACAAGGTTGATTGTGTATATTACAATAGTATTCTTTTTCAAATTTCTAGAACATTCTCAGCAATTGCCTTTTCTTGTACAGACAAAGATGATATGGTTGGAACTTTATTACTATTTTTGTAACTATTGTTATCTAAATTTGTATTCTAAACTATTTGTACGTACATATACATATATAATGACAATTTAGTAATTAATTATAGTAATATATAATATAATATATAAAAACTAATTACCTTTTCATTCTTTTTTTGCTTGATCGTTTGTGTGATTGTTATGTAAATTCCCATATTAATGTTTTTTGTAGCCAACTTTAAACAATCAACTTTAAATTTTAAAAAATCTTAGGTATCAGCTAATTGAGTACCTGCATCAGTTTTCCTCAGTGTTCTAAATGTGATAATATAATCAGTTGGTATGAGGATAATATTTTTTGTCAACATAATAATTTTATTATGAATTGACGAAAGAAATTCATCTACAGTTGATAACGATTCTTTGAACCATTTGGCTAGCAATAAACTCCCTTCTGCAGTTTTAATAATTAATTTATAACATATTTCTAATTCAGTATTATTATCACTAATTATTACTTCATCTTCATCAGATACAACAGATGATGATGATGATGAAAATATTTCCTAGAAATAGAAATAAAAATAAAAAAAATTATAAATGAACTTATATTATATAATAAAAAAAAATAAAATTATATTGATTTTACTTATAGTTTCACTTATGAAATCCATCCTCATATTCATTACTAAATCTGTAGTTTTATTTATTACTACATTATTGCTTTATCTGTTGTCTTATCTATTACTTTATCTGATATTATTTCTAAATCTGTCATTTTATCAATTGCTTTCTCTGTTGATTTTTGTTTAGTTTTGTTGAGATTCAATTTGAGTAAAATGTTGTGACACTGGTCATAAAAAGAAAACTTAAAAGGCTTTTTTAAATTTATTTGGTAATTATATTCAAAAACTCTCTCATGAATGTATTCAAACTTTGGAGCAGCCCAAGTAGGCTCATATTGATGTGTATACACCTGCTTGACATGAATAGTTCTATTTTTTTTTGTTGGGACTAAAGATTTTTACAACTGCATATGATCTGATGCAAGTCTACTGCACAATACAAGCATTTCTGGCATTCAAAGCAAGTTCTACAATGGTATTTGAGTTTGGTATTTAAAGTGTCTGTCATGAAGAATTTGTTAGTATAAAAAAAAAAAATTTAATGATTTTAGAATTTTTTATTTTTATAATTTATGTTTTGGATTCCTGATTCCCAGATTCTTAGATACTAAGTAGTAAGTGATGCATAAAATTTACTGATCACAGTAATTTGAAAAAAATAGTAATGTTTATTAAAGAATTGTTTAGAATAGAATTTGGTATATTGATGAAATTATTGTTATTAAATTGAGATGATAATAAATCTAATATATAAGATAATGTGCTTATAATTGAAGTAGTTATTGAAACTATTTCAGAGAGGGTTAGATAAGTTAGAAAAGTTAAAAAGTTATAATAGAAGATCTTGAAATGAGAAAAGGTTATAAAGTTAAGAAACATTATGTATAATAGTTTATGTAGTTATTGGTAGTTATATAAAATATAATTGTTTAAATTTTTCAAGATATATTAAATTTTTAATAATTGTATAAGCAGATTTGAATTAGAATTTTCTTTTTGTATTTTGAATTGAAATCTATTTAGTAAATAATTGGTAAAAAAAGTAATAAATATGAAATAACTTTGCAGTATTAACTAGAATTCTAGAACTTGTAATAGGTATTATTAAATTAAACTTAGTTATCAAACTAGAATCAGTTAATAGCTAAGGTTTGTTAATAGGATTAGCAGTTATGTATTGAAATAAAAATAGAATATTAAACTTGTATTTGTTATATATTTTTTATTATAAACTTTTTTACAAAATAGATATTAGTAATAAGAAAAATAGTTTTTAACAGTTTTAATTTGATTAGATTCTTTTAAAAATGTTTTTTTTAAAAACAAAATAGTTATTAGAAATTTTGTAAAAGCTATAATATTTTTTAAAAATGTTAACATAGTATCTAAAGTTAAGTGTACCTTTTAAATTATATAGAAAAGATATTTTATTACTAAATTGAGGTTTTAAAAAAGTCAATAAAAATGTTCTTAAGTAGATAGTAGATTAAAGTAGTTAAGAAAGACATCCAAAGTCATAGTATTAATAAAGTTTTTGTTATATTTTGCTAAATGCAATAGAATTAATCAAGCAGTAATTAAAAAATAATTATATATTTCTGGGTTTAAGTTATCAGATTTATCTGAAAATAAATTAACAAAGTTTTTAAAAAAGTTGTTAAGTTAGTTAAAAGAATAAATTTTGTAAAAAACTAATATAATAATTTAAATATGTTTAATTAAAAATAAAAAAAAAGTATTTCTTTTATATTTAGATCAAACAAATCTGATAATGTTAAAAGTAAAATAAGAAATTGAATATATAAATTGTAAAGAAGTTTATATATTTAGTTAAAAGTAAGCAAACAAAACATTTATATCAAATGAAGTATGGTGATCTAGTAAAATAGATAGATTGTCAACCCTTAAGTAGCAGATCTAAGATTCAATTTCTACAGATGCTGAATTTTGAAAATTATATCTGTGTTATAGTAACTGTCTCTTGTTGATTGGTTGGGTTTATGCATCTGTAATCTTAGATACACCAGGTCAGAGTCCATCTGATTTTGAGAACTTAGAGCATTTATATAAAGTGTATATAAAGAAATATAAAAACTAGTATCATATAAGACTTCAGTGCAAACCCATGATAAGACTACTGGGTATAGAAAACTAAGAAATTAAAAAGACAGAAACCCACTTGGAAATTCTGAGTAAAGAGATAATACAAACTTTTGATAATGCTGTTAGACTAATGAAAGCCATGAAACACCTTTATAGGAACTGTCAGATGAACTAGATAACAAGATGTATAGAGAAGTATATGACCAACTAGACTACTAGAATTGTCAAAAAAAAAGAATATATAAGTATACCATACTAGGTCATCTGAATTGGAAGTCTGGAGAGTCTGTTGTTGGTTCTAAGTTGCAACTAGTAAGAGATGATGAAGAAGAAGTCAGAAAAATAGATACCAAGGTTTGAATAAACTTTACAAGAGTAATAGTAGTTTAATGGATAACCTTAACTATAAATATTGGTCTTAGTCATAGTATCAAACTAGGTTAGCAATAAAAGAAAATACAGCTCACTCTGGTAGTTTTGCTTCAAGAATGAAAATAGTCTAAGAATTATAGTTCTATAGTTAAAAGTGAATAGATCTGAGTCTGTGATCTAGTAAAATTAATATTAGAATCAAATTAAAAGGTTTAAATAGAACATCTAAGCAGAGATGTTAGGTATAATAACTGGTAAGAAACCTCTAATCAGATTCTTTAAATAGGTAATATAAAAAAGATATACATATAGCCAGTTGTATACTTATCTGATAGTTCAATATGAATATGTCTGTATAAAACATGTATCTAACATAAGTATTAATAAAAAAGCTAGAACCAAAGAGGTTATCTTAATACTAAAAAAAAAAATATTTGTATCAAATTGAATAGTAGAATATATGCTGTATATATTTATAAAAGCTGTTTATAAAAAAATTCAAATTGCAAATATAATCTAATATAAGTTTAATTCTAAGTTTTTGTATATTTAATATTTATTATATTTATTTATTTATTTTTGGTGTTAAGATAACCTTATTGATCTTTTAACTTTTATTAACAATTTTTACGATAATATGATTCAGTGAACTATTACAAAAAAACATACAATTGGCTATTCATGTAACTTTTCTATATTATCTATTTAAGGAGTTTATCTGAAAACTCTTTACTAATTGCTATATCTAACACTTTTGCTTGAATGTTTTATTTTAAACTCTTTAAATCTGCAATTTGTATTAATATTACTGGATTATACTCAAATGTCTAGATTATCATTTCAACTTTAGAACTATTTTATTCTTAAAGTAAATCTTTTAAAGTCTTTTGTATTCATTTTTACAGCTAACCTAATATTATTATGACAGAACCAACATTTGCAATTAAAACTATATTATTTAATCACTATGTTCTTATAAAGTTCATACAAATCTTAATATTTACTTTACAGTATAACTCCAGTACTTTAGTATACTTTTGCTTTTTCATCTGTCTTTTTATCAAACTTTCAATTCAGATAGCCTATATAGGACTATGATCAGTCTATTGGTATATCAAATTAATGCAATATTCTTTTTTTTTAGTTCATTTTGGCAGCCTAATTGTTGATATCTCTAAGACTTTTAACTTAAAGATCTTGTCTTTTCAGATACTATGACCAAATATTATAATTTTGGTATTTGTTTTTTCAAGCTAGCCTTTACAATAAAACTATCAAAGCTTTAACTATCTCTCTACTCAGGTTTTTTTAAATAGACTTTTTGTTATCTAATTACAATAAATTTATACAGCTACAAAGACTTATCTAGTATTTGTATTGCCTAATTGTCAAATTGCATTTTTTTGTATAATGTTATACTTATACAGATGCCCCATAACCTGCCAGTTATGCTAATATAACTGCTATTACAAGTATTCTAATTCAATTATTGGTAATAGTTGCCATAATATGAATATTATATAAATAATTATTTAAATTTTCACTATTAATAAAATTTGAATATCTAACCTATCACTTAGAGAGTTGACAACCTGACTACTATTATATTTGTTAATTAAAATAATATTATATAGTTTTATATATTTTTTAAGAGTAGTTTAATTAAAAAAATTAAATTCTTTTTAATATAGAGAAGCAGTATCTTAAGAAATAAAAAAAATAGTATTTAAATAGTTAAATTTTTAGTTAATAGCATAAACAATGTTATGTTTTATAAAAAAGGTTTGAATTTTATAAATAAAGAATTCTTGAAGTCTATATTTGTTATTAAAGATTTTTATAATATTATTATTATTTCAAATATAAGATTAAAGTTTTATACTTATTTTAAAATAAAAGCTAAAATTATAGTATTATACCACTTAGTAGTTGTATTGTTTTTTGTTTTAAAAAGGTTTGCAGTTAGAGTTTTGTTGTATAATCTAATAATAATTAGAATTCAATAAAAGTATTGAAAGTAATATTTATCTTATTAACTATGTTAGTAATAGTTAAGGTTTTATAAATTATTTTCAAGATTGAATATACCAGATAGTAACATTAGATATAGTAGATTAGTTAATATATAAGACTAGAATTAGAATATAGAAAAATTAATAGATTTTTTATATTTTTTTTAATGATTAAAATATATAATATTATTTGAAATTTTGTAAAAAATAAGCTAAATTGTTTATTTTTTTAAAAAATTTTATAATGAATATAAAAAGAAAAGAAAAAGATATAGTTAAATAGTTAGTTTATTTTTTTTTAATAAAGAAAAGTTTGCTTTTACTTGAAGTTTTTTTTTTAATAGAGCTTGTAATATAATAAATAAAAGAGAATTAGTTAAGTATATATATATTTTTTTTTCTCTTAAGCAGTTATACTAGTACTTTATTAAAATTTTAAAATTATATTTGCAATTACATATATCAGAAAATTTTTTAAAAGATATAAATTGATATATATCGATTAATTTGTTATATATTGATATATATCATTGTTCAATAAATATTAAACTATAATACATTTCATTATATATTAGATGATCAATTATCATCGATCAGTTTAAATCAATTTGTAATAATTAAAGCAAATAGCATATATATAATAAATGTAATATAGATTTGATATATATGCAATGCAAGTATATATTAAAACATAAAACTGTTTACTAAATATTTATTTATTTTATCAAATCTTGGGACTATATAAACAGTTTTATCTATACTTTCTATAAAAATACAACTATAATATTTAACCAATCTTAATTTAGAACATCCCCACAATTCATCCTCTTCTTCATACTATCAAACAAAAGCGAATTCAAATAGTTCTTTGCCTGCCACTCAGTAAAATTTGAGTATTAGCAATATATTATAATCATTAATTATTATTTTAGCATATTATTATTTAAGAAGTTAAATAATGAGATATTTTCTAACTTCATGATTAGTTTTGCTTTTATTATTATCACATTATTTTACACATATTAATACAATATATTATTAGTATAACATACTCATCAAATAAAATTGTAATTTATATCATCTTTAGCACTAATGATAATATTGAAAAACATTGGTTTGCTATGATAACTTGGAGATGCACAAATAATATCAGTACTTTCTAAAGCTGCTAAAAAAAAAACTTCTATTTGTAAGTTATTATAAACAGACATTGTTGATTCTTCTTCAAAAAATTTATCAAAACCAGTTAGCAAATTTTAAAATTCTTCTATTTGTATAGAATCTATATTATCTTTATTTTTTTGAAAAAAATCATTCAAGTCTTTTAAGGTTATCATTTACAAATACTTTCAAATTCTTTGGTTCTTCAATTTTTTTTGAAAGCTTCTTTTTTCAGTTAACTTTTATTGTATAATCTGTGATATTAATTATTAATGATATATAATGATTATATTTAAGTTCTGCCAAAGGCAAACTTATTTAATATTTAAAACTTACTGTTTTATTATTTGTTTTATATATTCTTTTTATTTGTCATTTGATAAGGCTTTTTGATATAATTTTTATAAAGTGTTTTATAAGTTTCTGTGATCATACTGTTTACTGACCCAAATTCTTTAATTGCAGGTATTAAATAATAGCACCAAGTATGAAGTTTCAGAAATTGAAGACTATTTTTAAAATATTTGAAAAAAATTTCAATAACTGCTTGGGACTAATCCATAATATATGTCTATAAAATTAATCATTAGTTATCACAATTACATAAAAAATTAGTATTTATTTTATATCTAAAGTTTATTATATAAATCATTAGTAAATGAATCTTTATAAAAAGCAATATACATTTGAAAAAATTTATAATAAACTTGATATAACTACTTATTACTAACTCTTAACTCTTTTTTATAATTATTATATAGATTATCTATTACAAAGATTATTATTTTCATGATATTTTTCAGTTTATTAGCTGTTATACATGTTATTTTAGATATATTCCTTATTATTTTGAGGCCCTAAAATCTAAGAAACAGTGTTAGTCATTGCTTAAAAGTCTGCATTACATAGCTTTCACACTGTTCATATAGAAGTTGTTTAGTAAAATCTAGCATATAGTTAAAGAGGCCAAGATCCAAAATATGTATTTGATTAGGAACAATAGCTTTGTATATATTGAAGTTCCTAAAAATTTATAATTTATCATAGTAATATAGGCTTGGTAGTAATAAAAGTGATGAATTTGACAAAAAAATAATATTTAAAAAAATTAATTATCTTACTAATTACTGATAATTATCACATTATATTAATACTGTTTGATTTATCTTATTGAGAATGATACTAAATAATGTGATTATAATTGATAATTAGTAAGATAATTAATTTTTTGTGAATATTATTTTTTTGTCAAATTTGTTACTTTTTTCAGCACCAAGCCTATATAATAGATTAAAATAAAATAAAATAAAAAAATAAAAATTACATATCTTATCTTTCAAAATGCATTTTTTTTAGAATAAATTGAATAATAATAATTATTACTGCTATTAATTGCTTCTCTTATATTATTTGGAGTTCTAAGTGAAACATTATTTAAATTTACATTATTCAAATCATTTCTTGATACTAAATATGAATAACATAATTTTTTGAAGAAAATGGTTAATAAACATTTGTTATTTTATTAGTTTTAGCTAAATTAGCTATAATTATTGAAATTTAAGAAATGAAGGTGACTATGTTATTATGAACAACAAAATAAAGCTCTGGTTCCTTCACTATGGGCTAAGGAAGAATTTTTATACACTTCTGAAAGACTTCTCTTTGTAATTTTCAAAATTTATCAGAATTTTTTGTTTTAAAATTCATGACTTTTAGAATTGAAAAGTATTTAATTAAAAACTTGGATTCTGGCTTATTTCTTTGATGGTTAGGGATGTTATCAAATGACAAGAATATTGGATGTTTAAAGAATTTTCTCATATAATTAAGGTTTGTTGCATTAAAATAGAGTATAATCGATAATAATTATTGCCTAATAAATAACTTTGAATTTTTTTGTTTTCATTAGTTACTATTATACTGCTCTTCAATTATGTGATATTCTTTGCCATTTATAACTTCCTATTTATCTTCATAACCAAGCACCAATAACTGGTTAATACTATTGATTATTATTAATGATTTTATTGTATTAATTAATGATCAATAATAAAAACTATATACAACATTTTGAAATGTTATAATCAGAAGTTCTTTGAACTTTATATAAAAGATTGTAGAATTATCTAAAAGTTCTTTTCCAATTCTAGTTGATGAAAATAATAGTAAAGTGTCCAAGTTAGAAAATTTATTGAAGAAGTTTATAATAGCATCACCAGTAGAATTAGATAGTTGATGCTTATGAACTATTTTTATAAATTCATAATAAGCTTCATTAGACTATTTAATGTTTGGTAGTTATTCTATATTATAAAAAGCATTATTGAATGAAGCTTCTTTATATTTTTCAGAATCATATTCTACAAAAAAGGATGCATTTGCTCTCTCATAGTTATCAGTATCACATTCTACATTTGCTAAAAAAGGCTTTATTTCTATATCAGAATAAGATAATGCTAATATGTCTTTATTCTAAATAATATATATTATTAATTACATATTATAACTTATAATAATAATAAACAATTTATTCTGTAAATTATAGATTTATTAGAATCATATTCAGAAGTGCTGTATTCTGAAAGTTGCCAAATATTATCCTCTAATTGTTCAAAGGAAATAGCTTAATTTGATATTTCTAAAAGATAATGGTAACTTTAAGATATATGTTAAATTAGAGCAAATAATTTTAAAATTTCCAATTATAATGCTTACAATGCCAATGTATTTTAGAAAATAGAAAAAGCTTAAAGAATAAATTTTAAGAAAAAGAGTAAATAAATAATAATAAATAAATATAAGAAAGAGTAAAATAGTAATTATAATAAAAAATAGCAAAATAACAAAGATAAAAATAAAAAAAGGTGCCAAGATACTGGAACCTAGACAGAATTCTGTTTTTTGAATTTAAAGAAATAAGAAAATAAATAGAAAGAAAAAGAAAGCAAAAAAAAATAAAACATGCAAAAAAATATAAATTTGCAATATATTTATTATGAGAATCTAAGTAAGAAATAACAATAAAAAAAAGTAAAAGATGTAACAATAAGCAATAATTTAGAAAATTTAACAATTTTAATTGATATATATTGATTTTAGATGTTTTTTTTTTGATCAAAACAAAGTATAATAATTATTTATATAATGTAAGCAAAAGTAGTGTTATATTATGTATATATTATTTATAAATTTAAATTGCAATGAAAGATATCAATAATGAAATAAAACTCAGCTAATTATTATTATATATATAATTGTATATATTATCATTACTTATCAATAACTAAAATAACAAATAAGATAAGTATACTTTCACTTTTTTTTTTTTGTATAAAACAATTAACATCATTATATATTAACTTTCTTAAATACAAAAATTATCATTATATGTATATTGACAAAAAGTTATTTATTTTTTTTTTGCTACATAACAATTAAGTTACATTATTTCTTAATTTTATAGATTTATAAATATAACTATTTTGTATTTGAAAAGTAAAGACAGTTTTGAAAAATTTTTGAAATGGATAATAATAATACTAATAATAACTTATTACCTTCTGACAATAATTTATCTACTGATAACACCTTCAACTTATTACCTTTTGATAATAATTTAACTACTGATAACTCTTCCAACCTATCTTTGTCTGATATTTCTACTAATACAACCTGTTTACAATCATTATCTTTTTTTGTTATTTCTATCAACACCTGTTCACAATTATCTGCTATTCCTACTAATAAAACTTATTATAAATCAGTAACTAAATCTTATAAATAATCTCAAAAATATAACAGTGATTCTTCAGATTCATCTAAAAGTATTAGAAGTGTACAGAAAATATTTGAGCAAATGAAAGGTAAATGAACTACATTATGACAAGCTGCTCAATCAAGACAAGCTGCCCAATCAAAACAAGCTACCCAATCAAAGTAGCCATCTTATTTATGACAACTATTGCCTTTTTATTCTCATTTTTGTTCTTCTTGACATAGATCACATTCTATTAATTGAGATAGATCATTATCATCACTGAAATCACAAGAAAAATCTTAATCACAAGATTATTGTGATAGTATATAAGATCTTTTTTTTTTTTTTTAATCTCTTTAGATAATGATCTTATAATTTTACTCTTTTTTTTAATATACTGAATTCAAAAAACATGTGAGCAATTACTGCTAACAAGTTGATAAAAGACTCTTTACTCAAAATTAGCAACTATACCTTTTAATGAAGAGGTTGAGTGAGAACATATAGAAAATTAAAAGTGAATTAAAAAGCAGTAAGTTAATATAGAAAATGAGCTCTTATAAAAGATTCTAGATATAAGTACTCAGTACTTATAAAAATTATAATGAAAACATTCTAAATTTTTATTTTTTATAAAATGCATATCATCAGGAAATTTTATTACTAGATATATATCGATATATATCATTATATCGATATATATCATTAGAAAAATATCGATATATATCGATAAATGTGTTATTCTTCAATAATTAACTAATATCAGTATATATCGATTATTAGATGTTTATCGATTATGCCTTAATATCAATAATCAACGAATTTATTTAATCGCTATTCATCGATATTTTTGTTATAACTCGATACATATCTTACATATTGTATAATATACACTTTAAATTAATAAACAATTATTTTAACACTTAAAT
>CAJVQA010009877.1:0-11772 GCA_910591915.1 Cetraspora pellucida | reverse complement strand
AAGTCAGCTCAACAACTTTACTTAAGAGTGTGAACAGGGTTTACTTAAGAAAATTTTGAGAAATAATTAAATGTTTTAGCAAAATTTTGGTACAAGTGATTTATGAAGAGAGTTACAGAATTGGTCCACTATTATTATATTATCTATTTTTTATCTTTATAAAATTTATTTAAATTTTAATATTAACTTTATAACATATTGTTTTTTCTTTAATTTTAATTTTTATTTAATATTAATTAAAATTTTTAAAATATAATTTAATTAAAAATAGATATTAACAAATTAAATACGTAAAAATATATAAATAAGTTGGAATATAAATATATTAAATATAAAAAAAAAACAATTTTTAATAAAATAATAAAATAACTTAAAAGTGTTTTTTTTTTAAAAAAAACTACAATTAAAATTTTTTAACCTTTATATATAAATTTATAATGTTAAAAAAATTTAGTAATATTACAAAATTAATTTTTTAAAAAAATTTATTTTATTTTTATTAAAACAAATTAAATTTTTTTATAAAAAAGAATAAATAAAATTTATAATTTTATAATTTTTATAATTTTATTTATTTAAAAAAATATTAAAACAATTATTAAGTAAAATAAATTAAAAAAAAATTTATTTTTAAATTTTGATTTTAGATTTTAGATTTTGAATAATTTTATCTTTATGTATATTAAAAATAAGATAACTTATATTGTTAATATAAAAATGCAATTACAAAAATTAAAAAAGCAAGTTTAAAATCTGAAATATAAAATTAAAATTATTTCTTTAAGAAGAAACTTATTGAATTTATATACTCAGATTTTAAAAAAAACAAGTCACTAATATGACAACATTTGATCTTTTTATACTTGTTAATCAAGATTTAAATCAACTTAAAAACTAACTTAGAAGAATAATAATGTTATTAAAATTGATAATATAATTGTAAATAGTAATGTAGATTAGTTCTATAATACAGCTATAGATAATTTTAAGATAACATAAAATAATTTGTTAATTAATATTAAAATTTAACATATATTTTTAATACTATAATCAATAAAAATTAATAAAATAAAATTTAAGGTAAAATAATTGCAATTTAGCATATTAATTACTTATTTTTATTTTTATTTATTTATTTATTTGCAATTCAAAAAATTACAATATTTTGTAATTATTATATAAAACATGTTTTTTTTAATGACTAACGCTGTTTTTGATTGGATAAAATAGCAAAAGATATCTGCAATAATTAGCCAAAGATCGCTATGTTCACATGTACAGAAAGAAAATACTCAAAAGCTAAAGTTTAAATTTGTCTTTAAATACTAACCAAAAATGCCGAAAATGTAATTTTATATACAGAAATGATATAGATAGATTTGTTGAGCTTGAAGACTTGAATAGGAAGCTGGTAACAAACCCACTGAAGGTACTTAAAAAGACCAAAAAACATTTTCAGCAATCTTTCAAGATTTATAACAACGAACCCTAGCCGTAAATATAACATAAAGTCAAAAGAATATGTCACAATGCGCCACATCACGTTACTGCAAATGTACTTGCTAGACAAATCCCAAACCCCCAAAAAAACAAATTGCTTTATAAAAAATTAAATCAACAAAATAATTTTAATATTTTGTAAACATATTATATATAGCTATAAGAATATATATTATTTGTTTAAATAAAGATTATTAATAAAGTGTTTAAGATATTAATATGGGCTTGAGTTTGGGATTTGGGCGGCAAGTATAACTGGAAATGTGTCTAGACTGGTGGACTACGTACTCCAGTAGACCATGAAAGATTGACATATGTGCACCAATCAAATCTCTTCTAACAATCGACTCTCTATGAAACCACTTTCTGCGCACTAATCAGAAAGACCCGCCATAAAATTTTGGTACAAGATAATCCCTTTTTCGATCCCAACCTAACCCTACCATAAGGCTTTAATACTTTAAAAATTGATTATTTTGATTATTGATTTGTTCATATTGTCGACGTTATGTTATTTTGTTAAAAATAGTTTAAATTTTTAGTGCAATATTTTTTTTAAAACACAATTTTTATTAGATAAAACAATTTTAGATTTATTTGCAGATAAATAAACCAAATTGAATCTGTACTTTTATTATTAATTAGCGGTAAATCAAATAATTTATTGATACCGAAAACATAATTCATTAGATTATATCACAAATTCCACAGGTTTCTGACGAGCATCCTAGTCAACAAATTGCTTAATTTGCCTATAATTAATGTGGCAGTACACAGGAACATCTAAATTTAATTGTTAAGTATCGTTATTCCTCACTAAATAAACACAAATTTGTAAAAAAAGATACGTAACTTTGTAAATCTTTATTTATTTTTTTGCAAATTTGCACTTATATTATTCATTGAGGAATAACACATTTGGGTCTTATCGTAGATGTTACACCGGAGAAATCTATGTATGACGATATTTACTATCAAATGCTATTTGTCAGACTTCCAAATGACTTTCAAATGCCCTAATTTTATTATGAATTTTAGTCTGAAATGATCTAGGTCATTTGAAAAAAAAGGCAAATGCCCTCTAATTTTACCATCCCTGCGATTCGTTACATACTACACTCGGTGCGATGCGATTTTTCATATAGTGAAAAATTAAAATCATGTGTATTACACAATTGTATGAAATAGTTTCTAAAGGAGTAATAAACGTAAAAGATTTTCTATATCAGATATCTAACGGTTAGGAATGAGCAGAGTGTGCACTAAATACGTACGTATAAATTTTTCAAAAAATGCGTAATCTACAACAATTTGCCAGATTTTCATACATCATTTTTAAACTAAATGAAGTTTATTGCACAATTTAAGTCAAATTACAGCATTATCGTTGATTATTCAGAACTTTAAATATACTAGGAATCGGAAACCGATATAAGTCCGGAACATAAATAAATAAAGTATTAATAAATATAATACAGTATAAATAAATAAAGTATAAATAAATTAATGAATTTCGTATTACTAATCAATAACCTGTAATCACGCGTCACGCGTGTGGACAGACAAAAAATTTCCAAATTACGATATTGATATATTTGATTAAGATAATTATACTGACGCATCAAAAAAGAATTTTTCATGGTCAAAATGCATCAAAAACGTAACTTTTGTATTACATAGTGCGTAGAAATTAAGTGTCCGTCGCTACCCTCCGGACAATTATGATAAATTGGTGGTGCTGTAGCATTTCATGTAACACGAGATTAAAAGCTAAAATTATAAGTTTTGAATCTTTTTGCAGGTACTGTAGTCAAAATGTTATATAATAGTACATTTGCTTTTTTTTAAAAAAAAAAATTATGATAAACTTTGGGAAGTTCTCAAGTTAAATGATATGTGCTTAACCAAAAGAAAAACGGCGAAATCAAGTAATCTGTAGAATAATTAAATGTATTATTAGAAATTAGGTAGCTGCGCGACCACGTCGCGCTAAAACCAGGAACGGAAGCTTTATTTGGGTTATGTTTAATTATAATATATATAAAGAAAATAATAAAAAAGTCATGATTATAATATAGATCAATTTCATGAATTATTTTATCGACAGTCATTTCATTGATAAAGCTTGGAGGATAGGGTTGACTTGATAAATTGTTTTATGAATAACGAACAATCTATACTAATATTTTGACACTGTGAAGATTTATTTATCAGTTTTCTATATTTTACGATTTCAATGATGGGAGTGTTTATAATTCAAAAGTGGACGGATAAGTTAGTGATTTGCAACTATGGTGATTAACAATTTCAACGGTGGATTTTAATACAATGGGCGTTGGTGATATTAAAAAGTGGATTAGTAATTTGAACATTGAGCGAATTTAATATTTCAACAGTAGATCGGTTAGTGCCTTTAATATTAATGGGTCAATTATAGCGGTGGGTAAATTTGTAATTTAAACAATAAGTTAATGAGTGTTTACGATTCGAGTTAATGATAAAGATTTTAACAACGGGTGGATGGTGTTCGTTTCAACAGTGGCTTTGACGGATCACGCTGACCAGTCTAAAATTAGATTTTGGGAATTTCTCTAAGCCATACACTTTTCCGTTCCTGGTATTTGCAATCAAGAATCTGGTTTAATTTTTAGACGACTCGGGACTATATTTTATCTAAAATGAGCCAATATTTATAATGTTAAATTTAGTTTTTGATTAAAATTTTGACCGTACGTACGTACAGGCTGACCAGTTGATATTAGATTTTACGGATGTATACCATCTTTCCATCTACATGATTACGTACTCGTTATTTTTTCTAATTCTTATTTGTGTTTAATTATTTTGAACAGATTCTTTAATACTGTAGTTTCAAATAATACTTTCAACAATTAATTTATAAGAAATGTTATGGTGGTATGCATATAAGCAAAGCTCACATGAATTATCAAATTATGTTAAATAAAGAATTTATATCATTCTCGTTTTTCAATTTGGTATAATTTAATTTATTTTGAATATAAATCTATCCAACCTAAAAGAAATCATTGAAGCCTTCTTGGAATTATTCATGACAATAATGATAATGAATTGGACATGACTACATTCGATATCAGAGATAGTGTTATGCGAAAGTAACCAGTTATAATATGTATCATGACATGGTCATCTTGCTATTTCAATAATTTAGTAGGCCGTCTTGTTAGTGTGTAGAGTAGAGGAATAACAAATTGATTTTAAAAAAAACGGATTAGTTAGTTACAACCAATGTATTAATGCTTTGTCATAAGCTTTTTCATTTGCTTGTTAATTAACATCCTTACTTACTTCTTTACAAGAATTACTCTGGCGTGTCAAAGTTGTTTTATGTTGATTCATGATCAATTTAAAAATTTCAATAAAAACGACAGTTACAAAATTGAAATATATAAAATATTGCATGTTAATGCTTTATTTATTTATTCATTTGTTTATTTTTTTGCCATTTGTACTAGAAAATATGGCATCATAATGGATCAAAGTATACTTTACAGTAATCACGAACCAAGCGCCGCCAAGAAATCAGTTACGGTTTAAACTCAATCAAATTTAATTAACAATAAAAATTTTAAATTACGGTAAGCAATAAATTTATACTTTTTTTTTTACTTCTTTATATTGCAAACCGAGCAGAAATCAAAAAACTTTTTTGTGAAAAAAAAACTCGTTCTGAATGCTTAACATGTATTAAAGAAAGTAAAAAGCGAATATATGAAAAAAAGTTTTACTTAATCTGATTTTAAAAAGTGTTATTGATGTTTATACATTTCTTAAAAGTCGGTTTCTCATCGCAAACATTTAGTTTCACAACCACTAGGAACATGGACAACTCTTTTTTCAATATGTTAATAAGATTCCATGTAATAATAAACATCCATTTCTTCATGAACCCCAACAAATTGTATACCCGCCGCATTATCTAATCCCGAAGTGAAATATTGTGATTATAAGGAAGCTGAGATAGATTTAAGTATGGACGAATATGATTCAAATGCTAGTAACGTTAAAGCTACAAATGATAAAGCTATTAAATTAAAAGAAATACCAGTGAAGGTATTATTTTTTATTTTATTATTATGCAAGCTATTTATACAGTCGACTTTGGATATAATTAATCTCTATGTACGAACTCTGGATATAACTAACTTAGAATTTTAAAATTTCATAATAGTTCGATATAGAAGTGCAATTGGTCTTTAAAAAAACATTGTAATTTTCTATAACGAACTTTGTATTTCTTTCAGAACTGTCAGTTCGTCATAGAAAAATTGGCTATATTTTTTACATATTAATAAAAATAATCTATAAGTGATAAAGTTTATTGAAATTTTTGAGGAACTTTTTCTCAACGAAGAAAATAGTTAAACACGATTGGTCTACTAAAGAAAAAAACTTCGAGAAGGATAGTACAATGATATACATGGCGTATAAATTACTTTTGAAAAAAAAAGCAATTTTGCAAAAAATTTCGCCGTTGCCATATTTTTTATATTAATGTATTTTATTTAAGAAAGTAGTCTTGACAATAATTTCGCCAATTGTAATTATTTATTAAGAAAATTAACTTAGACACCTACATATAGGAGGAGAATATTTTTATTGGATATAGGAGAAAATTTTTATTGGCGATAGTTTTAACTCTTTTTCGAAAATTTTTATTTTAATATATTGTAAATTAAGGATGTAACGTTAATAAAAAAAGAACACATATATATAGCGAAAATAAATTAAAATGCAATTTGTATATTGCTTAATTGAATACATATATATTTATCTATAAGTCATTAGTGCTATTCGAGTTATTAAGTACCGATGTTTGATTTTAAATCCCAGTACGTTACAGTAATCATTTGAGGGCTGCAAAGCGAAAACCTGTAATTTCGGTTTTTGCCAGCTCCGCTTTTCAGATTCTTGATGGATTATAATAAATTCTATCGCTATAACAGTATAACGATAATGATAATGAATTCTATTTAATAAATCATGTTTCTCTATAAAATTAATTACGGAAAACTCACGATTACAGGTTTTCCCTTTGCAGCCCTCATTTGTTGTAAGTTTATGAAAACCCTTCAATATTTAATTATCATATTCATATACCTTAAAAATTTTTAACTCATATAGATTCGGATAAGTATTTTACACTTAGAACAGAATGTTTGACCAATGGCGCTGTTTGTGATTTTTTTTTAAAAAAAAAATTGTTGCAATAAAAACGCTCGTAAAAATAAATTTTTCATAATGAGAAATTTTTTCGCAATGAAAAAAATAAATAAGGTTTATAATGAGAAATTCTACAACAAAAGAGAAATTTGTTATATAAGTAGCAACGAAGAAAATGTTTGTGTTTGTAATAAATCTATTCATAATTAAGACGGAAAGGAAATAAATAGTTTATAAAAAGTGTTTGCGGTGAAAAAATGTCTACGATAAATGAGATGTTTATGACGAAAACGAAAATATTTTAGTGAATGTACTGAAAAAAAAGAGAATACTCCAATAAAAAGAATGCACCGAAGAGACGTACCGAAAAAGGATGTACCAAAAAGAATGCAACAAAAAGTAAATGCAACGAAAATAAATATGACAATATATATATATACATATATATCAATCTAAAGAGAAATATATATTGTCAACTACCGATATAACGGACACCCTTAGACCGGATTCACCAGTCTAATGAACAAATTGTAAAGAACCGAATTTTTAATATATAAATAATTTATAATGGTTATAACGGAGATTTTCAGTATATACAAGTGGTTCAAATAATTATGTGTTGATTAGCCGAAACGGAAGTAATTAAAAGGTTTAGATAATGATGTCAAATTAATAGTTAAAGGACCACTAATAGTTGGACGATCAATATTTAACGCGGATTCTTCATATGCAAAAGAGGATGAGAGAAAAGATGTTGAGGAGGATTGATTAGTGAGAGTATTTTGGAATACTTCAGTAGTTCCCGATACTGGGTATAAGCCACACAAACTACATGGCGTAAGTTGCTCTTGATACTTTTCTGGTATCAGGTATAAATAGCTCTCGACACTGGGTGTGAGTTGATATTGAGTGCAAACTCCTGGAGTCAAGCATGAGTACTCGATACCGGTCGTGAGTTGATATTGAGTGTTGTTGGTCTGAGTTGCTCCGCAAGAGCTAATATTTGAAAAAGGCTGGGGATTTGCAAACCCAGGATTTTGTCTTCGGGACTTTGGTCCACGTTTGTTACCAGGGATAGAAACACAGGGTCGATTGTATTCTTTACAGTTTGTACAAATATCCTCCCCAGGAATTCTTTCGCATTTTTCATGTCTCAGTCGACAATTTATACATGCTAAGGTCGCATGAGTACGTTTTTTTTGTCGAGGCATTATTTTATATACAAAAGGGTCAACCTCGAAGATAACAGTGATAATTTTTATGATTACAATTGTAGATATAAAAATGCTTTTCGAAAAAGGTTTTGCAGTGACTGTTTGTCTTTAAAAAGGAGAAGTTTTGAAAGGATTAAAGTCTGAAAGCAAAAGCTTATATTGGAATTTTTCTTGTGCATTTCGTTATATTCGTCAATTATTTACTTATTAACGGTAAGTATTTATTTATTGCCGCTAAAAACAAAAAAATTTTATTACTATGCCAAAAATGGTACATACAAAAGCGGAGTGACCCATTTCTTAATAGAAGAAATGCCAAATCAAACAACTGCATCAATCAAAATAAGGTAACATCGCTATATAATTTTTTTTTTCTAAAAGATAAGAATAATAACCGTTTTTGGTTTATCAGTTGTTTACGTACGTAAGATAAGCTTTGTCTCACTATCCCAGAGCCGATGATAAACTATGTCGCACTATCTCAGAACCGATGATTAAAATGCCTATAGATTAGGGATGCGATTATACCGGACCAGGTATTAATACCATATAACACCGTATAGCATGGTATAACCACCACTATGCTCTCAGCTTAATATGATTCGGATTTTTTCGGAATTATTATAAGGGAGAATTTCGGAATTGCATATGAAGCAATTTAATTGGCCAACCAGTTTCTATTATTAGTCTAATGGTATAATACGGTATAGTGTGTACTCGCATTCCTACTATAGATAAATCTTCCGAATTCCCTTCACGTGATCGCATTTTTATTGGATAGTCTAGCACATCGAATTGCTAACATTCATACTAACGTTTTTACTAAAAAGCTAAAATTTTTTGCAAATAAAAGAAACTTTATTTATTTGGAAAGAAGTTAATAGAAAAAACCAATTTTTTTAAAAAAAAAGTTTTTTTAGCTTTAAACTTGATAATTTATTATTATTATAATTATTTGTTAAAATAAGGTCTTGCTTATATCTTTATTAGTAATTTTAGTTATACATATTAATATACTATATATTAAGATATGCTAGTAATTTTTTTTATTTTAATTTTATATAATTCTAAAATTAAAATAAAAAATATTTATTAAATTTGATTAAATAGTTAAAAAAAATTATTAAAAATATTTGTTTTTTTTCTATTAACATACTTTTTTTTTAAAAAAAAAATTATATATGATTTTTGTTATTACAATTACTTTTAATTTACATTATATGTAAAGTTTATACAAACATTAATACTTTTTTTTTTTTAATATTAATGGTAAGGCCATGCCTCTATCTTTATTGAATATTTATTTGAAATTTTTACATAAAATATAAATTTACTATTAAAAACATTATAAAAAGAGTAGAAACATCAGAGACTCAGAACATCATATGACAGACTTAATAGAGCATGAGTTATCTCACAGTTCGATGACATACAAGAGTCATATACTATCTAATGATCTTCACAGAATAATAACTCTGGCCTTTAAAAGATATAACAGGTCCTAAAGGTATTTAAAGACCTTTAGAATAGTGGAAAGAGATAAAAATAAAAATAAAAAAAATAAAAAAAAAGAATAGAAGCTCAGATTAGTTTATCTGTGACCTAAACTAACAAGAGTGGCCAAGGCTCATCTAGATTTGATTATTAGTAATTATATATGAAAGGTTAGTTTGGTATTTGCTCTATTGTATATATCAGAAGTTAATTTTAGAATGAATTGAATTAAAAAAAAAAGATTAAAATAAATGTAAAGTAAAATTTGAGAGTTAGTTAAAAGTAGAAAGATAAGATGTTGATCTTGAAATACAGTAAGAAATCCAAATTTTATAATATATTTGTTGATTAAGATGAAGTAAAAATTTAATAACAAGTGTTGTAACTAATTTTTTAAATAATAAATTTGAGATAATAGAGATAATTTTATGTAATACTAAGTCAGATAAGGTTGAAAATACTAATGGTAGATTTACTGTATTGTGTGTATTCATACAATACAGTTGTCTAATTTGGCAATATAGTTTGGTTATCATTTCTGAAATAGTATCAAGTGTATTTGTATTTAGAGTATGTTATAAAGAACTATCAATAAGATTGTATAGCAGTTGGTTAGATGGATATGTTATTCAATGAAAATAAAAACTGGTTTCATGACATTGATAAGTTCTCAAAAAAACTCATGCCAAATTAAAAAGTATGTTTTTTTAATCTATATTTTATTACTTTTATATTCAAATAACTAATAATAAAAAAAAAAGTGAATTTTTAACATTTATTATATTTATATAATTAATTTATATTAAAAAATAGTATCTATTAATATAACAATACAATTATATAATAAACTGTTATAATTAGTTTAATTAGAGGTCTTTACATATCTTTGTCACAATTAGTCAATTAAATACTTCATTATATATTTTACTTTAACCTTAAGCAAAGTTTGTCTTTTCTTAATAAAAAGTATTATTATATGATTTGTAAATTAATACCTGTGTACAAAGATTCTAAAATTTGATTTAATTTGATTTGATCAAATATTTGAGTTCAAATCAAATTCAAATTTGAAATTTTTATATCAAATTAAATTCAAATATGATCAAATTTAATTTGATTTGATAAATATTTGATTTGATTTGAAAATTTATAATTGAATGTTCAAAATTATAAGCTATTTACTCAAAATTTTATTAAAACAATTGACTTTTCATTTTATAAAACTAGAGTATTTTGTTTAAATAAACATTTTTACTTAAAAGCTCAAGATTAATTAACATAGTAAAATTTTTGTAAATTAAGTTTTTTTTTTATTGATCAAAATTTTAAATTTTTTTAAAAACCAAATTAAATTCAAATATTTGATTCAAATATTTGATCAAATCAAATCAAAGACATATTTATTTGACCAAATTCAAATTAATCCAATATGGAGTGTGGTGACTTAGTGAAGTAGATAAGTTGTCATACCCCCAAGTAGTAGGTTATGAGTTCAAAACCTACTGATAGTGAAATTTGGATAATTACCTATGTAATATATAGACAATATTATGGTGATAGCATTCTGTCGATCAGTTAGGATAGGATACCTGTAACTATAGTCACACCAGCATGACTGGCAGGTCTGGGGCATTTGTGTAACCTGTTATACAGAGAAATGCAAACTAGTACCGGGCAGTGCAAACTTAAAATAAGTCTTCAGGTCATGTAAATCTGTAAAACTGGGAAGCCAGAGCCCACTTGGAAATTCCAAGCAGAAAGGTAACACAGATCTTCGACGGTACTACTGTAAAGGCTAGACCTAGGAAATAGATTCTAATATGAAAGATTCGGGCAGGCAAGAACCTTGGATGAGAGGTACTACCAACCAGACCACCGGATTTTGGACTGAAGAAAAAGAATATTAGGCTGGCCTCAATATACCAAGAACAGATCACAGTCCTTTTGGGCTATCTGGATTGGGAGTCTGGGTTCAAAGTAGGGGTATACTAAAGGTACTAGAAATATGCTGTGAAGTCAGTACTGGGGTCTGAGTAAACTCTGTAAGGGTAGCCTGTGTTAGTGTTCTAAAAGTGGATAGATAGTTAACAACAGGGGGCCCCCTGTGCCTTACTGGCAGGTAACATACTCTGAAATGTGTAATGGCCTAAGAATCAGTACAAAAAGGGTAGGTACCATACTGCTCAGACAGTATACTGGATAGGTATATACAGGGGGTTAGTTTGAGAATTCCAATATGACAGGATGGATGATCAAAGGGTTTAAATGAATAATCTTCTAGTAGATTATAGGTATGGCATCTAGTGTAGAACCTTAGGGTGGACTACTTAAATAGGCAACTAAAAGTTGCATGTGTGACTAG
>CAJVQA010009876.1:0-11772 GCA_910591915.1 Cetraspora pellucida | reverse complement strand
TTGTTATTTTTCTAAAAATTGTTAAGCTATTTTATTTTTTTCTTGATTAGTGTTACTGTCTCTGTCGATTGGTTGGATTGGTATATCTGTAACCTTTGTTGCACCATCTTGAATAGGAGCTCAGGGCATCTATGCTAAGTATAATGTTACATTCATATAGAGAAATATTAATAAACAATGTTGTATAAGACTTCAGTGCAAACTCACGATAAGACCACTGAGTGCAGAAAGCAAAGGAACTAAAGAGTCGGAAATCCACTTGGAAATCCTGAGTAAAGAGGTAGCACAAAACTTTCAACAGTGCTGTTAGACTGATGGAAGCCTATAAAACACCTCCAAAGGGATAGGCAGATAAACCAGATGGCAAGATGTATAGAGGAGCATATGACCAACCAGGCTGCTGAAATTACTGAAGGAAAAGAATACTAAGGTATACTATACTGAACCATTTGGATTGGAAGTTTGAGAAGCCTGTCAGTCCTAAGTAGTGGTTAGTAGAAGATGAAAGAGAGGATGTTAAAAAGATGGGTACCAGGGTTTTGGGTGAACCTTACAAGGGTAACAGCAGTTTAATGGTTAGCCCTGACTGCAAGTGATGGTTTAGGTCAAAGTGTGACCAAGTAAGCTGTAAGTATGAAATACAGAACATACCGGTAGGTTTAGTACAAAGTTAAACATAACTTAGTAACTATAACATATCTTCATTAGTTTACCGGACTCGCTGGTAGGATGTGGTGGATGCAGGATTAGAGTGTTTAAATAGAAAATCTATAGGTGGGTTCTAGGTATAGCAACTAGTATAGAACCTTCAGGCGGACTACTTAAATTAAACAATAACTAAAGTTGTATGAGTGGCTAGTTGTACACTCTTTCTGTAATTGCCTCTGCGTCTGTACATATACAGATGCTGACCAACTTATACTATCAGTAAAATTCTGGGTCACATATACTCATCTTAACATTTAAAAAAAAAAAAATTTATTACTCAAAAGTTTCTTATTAATTTTAAAAAAAATTTCTAATTAAGTTTATAAAGTATATTCTCAATAAAATATTTTATAAGTAAACTGTACTCTATATTATTAATAATTTATTGTGTTATTTAAAAAATATTAAATTTAATTTAAAAATCCAGACAAATTTGCCTAAAAAACAGTTAAAGGGATACCATATTATTAATTATATATTAACTATATTTATACCTATATATGCCTAAGCAGTATACTATAGAAAAATTCTTATAAATAAATATCAACTATAAATAAGTATAAGTAGATAATAGTAATAAAGAATGTCAATATATTTTAGACTAATTCAAAATTATAAGTAAGATACATAACTTAATGCATAATATAAATTATATAGAATAGTTCTGTTTGTAATTTTATTTATTATAAGAATATATTGACCAATTATTAGCAATATATTTACATTTGCATTTTGAATTTTTTGACTTACAGGTTAGCAAAAATATAGTATAAAATTAGCTAGCATTATTTTACAATTTTGGCCAAATCTTTAAACATAATAATTTAGTATTCAAGCTAGTTTAAAACTACTAGTTTCATGACACTTTTATAATAGTTTCTTATTAGTTTTATAATAGCTTTACAAAAGTTCTAAGATACTATTAAGTTACTATTATGGTATTAAGCTAAATTCTCAAATTATATATTCAAAAGATTAGCTAAAATTATAGCATAATGTTAGCTAACATAATATTTTTTACTATATTTTGATATTTTAATAAATAAAAAAATAGGTAAAGAAAAAAAATACTTTTGAACCTTTAACATATAGCCAAAAAAGTACAGAATAGCAGAAACTTTATTATAAAACTTAGAATCTAAATAATTGCAGACAGGCCAGACCTTCAATATAGAATTAAATAACTAATCAACTGTAGAACTTCAATATTATAAATTATATTAAAAAACAATTATTAGCACATAAGATTAAATAAAAATAATAATTAACTCTTTCTATAAATCCTTTTTATACAAAGATAACTAAAAATTTGTTAGTACTAAAATTACTAATATCTGTTATTTTACTAAGATAATCAACTTTGGTGTCTTAAATAAACTTGCTCAGCTTCTAATTTTACATATATTCTAAAAGTTTCAAGTCTATAACTTTTAAACTTGCAGTTTAATACTGCCAAAATGGCCTTTGGCCTTCATTATTAAACTTTTAATTATTTCTCATAAAGTATTTTGTTAATCTATTTTATAGTTATAAAAAAAGTTATAAAACACTTTCTTTCAATTAAAATAAGACTAAAAAGAAACTTGTAGACCTAAAATTGATGGAATTATAATAGAAAACAACTTTAACTTCTCTGTAGTTTTTTTTTCTTTTTTTTTTAATTCTTTTATTCTTATCCCTAAATTTTTTCTCCAACTTATTTTTCGTGTAATCTCAAATTACTTTTAAAATTAGTTTCATTTAATTTCATATTGTGTAAATTAAATTTATTCAAAAAAGAAATTTATTTGTTACAAATTATCTTGTACTAACTTTCTAAAAATAAATCTTGTATTCAATTATACAATAGTTACTGTAATACTCAACTATTTATAAATTTGTACTATATTAGCCATACCAGTTACACTAGTTACAAACTTGTATTATCTAGGTTATACAAGGTTACACAAGTTATAGCAGCTGCAGTAACTACAGTAAAACCTCTGCAAATACAAACTATACTCTGCAATTAATCTTATATTATAATTAAATTCTTAAAAAATCTTTAATTAAAGATTATAAAAATTTTTACTAAGTAATCTAAACTCAGACTTCTAAGTAAACTTATAGTACTATGCCTACACTTAGTACAAAAATACCAGTACCTTAGATCTTAACTATTTTTTCAAGAATCATACAAGCTCCTATAGCATCACTATTTATAAAAATGAACCTGTACAAGTCAAAGCTATTCTAGACAAATACAGACCTACTAAATGTATTACTATGAAACTTAGATCTTATCCACCAACTCATTTTTTTCCTATTTCTGCAACAACTACAATAATCAAGTACATGTGTGGATTATTCCACACTTGATTTATTACAGAAAACAATAAAACATATGAACTTACCAATAAAATTGATGAAATAATAACTAACAAATAAGTTAAAAAACTCTATCAAGCACTTGTAAAATCTAAATCACAAGTTTCATTATCTTCTACAGCTATTATTCATATACATACTTGTCCCAAATGCCAAACTCTAATTAACTGTAAAGTGACTAACAACAATCATGTACTATAAAATGAAGCTACCTTTTATTAAAATATAGTATATTACAATAATTGCTTAGCTAAAATTTATAAAGAAATGATCTTAGCTAATTAATCCAAATCTCAACCTACTAAAAACCCTAAATAAAATCCATCTTCACAATATAAACTTCCAACTCAACAGCTTGTTACTTCTTTATTTGATCAAATTCAAATAAGTCTCTTGTTTCAGAACTCATATCTATTTTATCTAACTTTGAAGAAACAACTTTTACTAACAATAATATAAATATCGATAGCTTTACTACATTACCAAAAGCACAACAACAACCACAAATCCAACAAACATAACAACAACAACAACAACTTTTATATCAAGCTTCACCACTTTTAAATAAACAAAAATCTAACAAAAAATTATCACAACAACCTTAACTGGCTCAATCTTATAGTCAAGCAACAAGACCCAAACTTAACCTATTATATGATTTCTTAGCAAACTTTTCAGTTACTAAGGAAATGCAAAATTATACAAAATTACAAACAGAGATATCCCAAAAACTTTTTAATTTTCTTAAAGAACATTTCTATAACTTCTATTCTGAAAAAATTATTAAAAAAGCAGTTAGAAACCAAGATCTACTCAAAGCAAGCTTTTATCTATTAATTAGACAAATAGCTAATGCCAGACCTTAATTTCTTACTGACTTAATCCAACAACATAACTCTGACAATGATAAAGCTACTAAATACCATTTAATATTTTTAAAAAAATATTTAAAAAACTTATTCTTATATTCATAATAGTCTTCTTTACTAAACTTAACTATTTAGAAATATTTTCTTTCTTGCCACTATTCTACTTATTCAAATCCATAATTGATTACAATTTTGCATTAATCTTGCCCAACTTCACTTATATCTCTTTGATAACTATCAAGCAATAAACTACATCAAATTCACAGAAGATATCATACTAAGATTCAAAAGATTTAATATAATATCTGAGGTTACTGAAGTTGACAAACAATATCAATTTCTCTTTATTAAAATAAATAACTACTTTAACATTAAACTTAATTTCAACTTTTCTAAAACTCTATTTCTTCAAAAATATAACATACCATCTCTAAAAAATTCACTTGACCATTTCAATGAATAGTTCGAAAATTTTTTCCTATATATAGCTGCCAATTCTCTAATACTATCAACAAAACTAAGTTCAAAACTACCTTAAGTATGAACTTAGACAATATTTTATTTCTCATCTTAAAAAGCTTCTACCTACCACCATCGAGTTCAAAAAACCAACCAGTCTTCATGAAAGATGTAATAAAACCTTTAGACATGCCAACCATTACATACTTACTTGCACAGACTCCAAATGTTCTTATCTTGAACCAATCACAACTAAAGATAAGAAAAAAGAAAATAATATAGAAAAAGAATCAAAAACTGAAAACAAATCTAATAATACTCAAAAAACAAACTCTAAGACACAACTTATATACAACTCAACTAAACTCATCAGAAATATATTCAACTCATCATATAACACTTATCTAAAAGAAATTAAAGCCTGGAATAAACTATTTCTTGATGTTTCAATATTCTATATCAAAGGAAAACATGAAGTCACATTTACTAAACAAATCTCTACTACAGTTTTAGATGAATTGGCAGCAAAAGCAAAAGAGTATATCTGTTTTGCTAATTCTGTTAGGACTAATTCAAAATGACAAGCCTTCTACTTTTATCAATACCTAACTATTTATTAAAATACTGCTGCAAAAAATCATAACATTGACAAAATAGACAAACAACAAACTATTAACTTTCTTATACCTAAACTTATTGATACTGACTTTTTTGCATGTATTATTATATACTTTGATTGCACCTACAATAAATCTCCAAACTATTTTGCAATAACTAAATTCTACAAAAAAAAGTATTACCAGAAGCAGAAGCAATTCTACATAAAAAATTTAACATCAATTTTGAAATACCTATATTTATTGCAAAGTCACTCTTCTTAGAACAAGAAAAACAGGCTCCTTTTCAATAAATTTGTCTTATACAAAACCCATAGATGCAGCCACCATCCTATTAAATAATACAACTACAGTAGTTAATAAGAAAAATAATGTAAGTAGGCAGGCAGTAAAGTTTATTTACATAAAAGGCCAAGATAATAATGATCAGACCCAATGTACAAGCTAGACTTTGGTACTTTGCATAGCAGTAAGAGTCAAGCATATAGTAATCGATTCTGTAGAAGACAATCTCAGAAGATCATTCTCAACATCTTTAAGCTTCTATGATCTTCATATATGTTTTAACAAAGTTCTTTTTCATTACAACTTACCACTTCTTTCTTATAATTAAACTATTCAATCTCTTATACAATATATTGACAAACATAACTACAATAACACTGTTTTTAGTATTATTTTTTCTGTTAGCAATACCTATAACAAAACTTATATATATCTTTCAAATGACTACCTTTTATCTAATCATACTGTTATTCATCCTTACCTTCTTCTTATCTTTTACAACCTTTCTCTTAGATTAAATTCTTCTAATTATATCTTCATTTTATCTGATTTATTTCTTAATAGTTATACTATATCACAAGTATCTACATTAGCATAAACTTTATATGACCCTTTATTTAAATATTTGTACATACAATATTAGAGGCTATAATATAGTAACTAAGAGAGAAGCTTGACAAAATTATTGTTTTCATAATAATATTCATATCTCTTGTATTACTAAAACCAAAATTACTAACAATACTAATCTCTAATTTTATAATAACAACTTATTTATCTACTTCTGGACCAATTCAGAAAGTTCAGCAAAAGGTGCTGCCATTATGATATAAAAACATTTATAACCACATGTACATAACTGCCAAACACACATTGGTAAAGCAATCACTTTAGATTTCTTTTTCAAAATTAAAATTAAAATTCAAATTATAGCAGTCTACCTTTCTTCTACTAATATGCAAAAATACAACAATACACAAAATACTGTTATTATATAGATCCAACAAGCTTTTTAACATAACCTTCATCTAATAATACTTGAAGATTTTAATATACATGATATCTGTAGCTCTTCATCTAAATTTAAACTTATTAATTATTTACACCACTTTAATATGTTTGATCTAGATGCACATGTTGATAACAAGCATTTCACATAATCAAATAATATTAGTCATAGCCACATTGACTACATCTAGACTGATTCATTCAATATTTAATTTTTCTTTTATATAAACTTGATAATAGCAATACTTCAATACTTAGTGACCTTTCCATTCTTACATCTATCTAAACTTTTACTAATGTATATAGCAAACTCTTATATCATCATACTGGCATTAGCTGTAAAATCTTCAATTACAAAACTATGTCAATTGACAAATAAACAGAATTCTCTAATTTTCTCTCCTACAATCTTAGCCTTCATAATATACTACTTAATAGTAACATCAATAAAAGCATTGAAACTACTTGGCACAAGATTGAATATTTAATAATTAATACTGCAATACATTCTATTCCTAACAAAAAAACTCGTAAATGTAGCTACAATTATTAATATTTTTCTAACTTTATCTTAATTTACACATCACTTGAATATTTAATAAAAATTGTTAAAAACCCTTACAACAACCTCAACATGAATATGATAAACTCTAGGATTAAGACCATCAATAATAAATCCTACTGTGACCTTCAAACTCTTGATCCAGATAACTATTCTCAAATTCATGCATGGATTCAACATGTACAAGATATCCGAAAACAACTTTATTATACTTGTTATATAGAAAATTCATTACTACTTTGTCAACAAATCCAACAAGCAACTAAAAAGAGATGTGAAACACTTTTAACATATCCTAAACAAGCTATTAATAGTATTCTTAATTGATACAAAGCTCCTGTTTACTTTTTCAACATCAAACTTCCTGACCAACTTATTACAGACCCTAAACTTATAAAACAGCATATACAATCTCACTTTCATGACTGGACTGCATATTAACCAACTGATTAAGTACTGTTTAACAGCTTTTGGTATACATAGTATCAACTACAATCACATACGTATCAATACTTAATGATATAACTCTTTTAACTCCCCTATAACAGAAGAAGAAGTTCTTCAAATTTTGTTAAAACTTCCTAATAGAAAAACCTGTAGACCTACAAGTATTAGCTACAAAATACTTAAGTATGTAGACATTACCTGCATTAAAGCTATTACAGCTCAATTTAACTGTTGCTTCAATTCAAGTCAAATTCTTAAACAATAAAAACATAGTAGAATTTACTTGATTCCAAAACATAATACATTTAATGGTAACTTAAGCCTTACTCATTCTATTAGTCTTATTGAACATATTCAAAAAGTCTATACAAAAATTATTACTACTAGAATTAGTACTGTGTTTTCTTAACATCCTATACTTTTATTATACAATTATGTTACCTTACCTAACAACAGCACATCTATACTAATTCATATACTTAATAACCTTATTGAAGATACATTATGCAACAAAAAATCAATTTGGCTTTTATCTCAAAATATAAGTAAAGCCTATGACTTAGTTAATCTTACTCTTCTTCAAAAATCCTTGCAACATTTTGCTCTCCTTATTTTATTATAAATGCCATTACTAACATTCTTTATGATTGACAAAATCAAGTTATTACAAATCTTGGACTTACTCTATCATATCCTGTACACAATGGTATTGATCAGAGTAAAACTATCACTTCTCTTTTATGAAGAATCTACTATGACCTACTTATCTCATATATTCATAACAACTTTAAAGATTACACTACACAAGTCTCTTGGCTAACTAATTTAAAACATTAAACACATAACAAGCTTAGCTTATACTGCTTAGTTCTTGCTTATATGGATGACATTCTTTGAATTGCATTCTCATAACAAGAACTATTACAAATTCTTTCTATAGCTGAATCATTCTTTAACATGACTAATATACAAAACAACCTCTCTAAATCTGTATTTACAACTAATTACAAACAAACCAACTATACTCCTATCATATATAACAACTATCTCCTTAACCTTCATCTACCAAATGAACCATTTAAATTTCTTGGATGCTAGTTTATACTTAATAACAAACAAGCCAAACAAACCAAACTTATCACTACAGAGTCATTACATATTATTAAAATTGCAAGCACCAAACAAATTACTAACACATATGCATGTTATATTATCAATACTGTCATTATTTTCACAATTAAATACTGTCTTCATAATATAGTTCTTAATCAATATATATGTAACAAAATCCTTACAAGTCATATAGAACTTGTTAAAAGCAAAGCCAAACTCAGTTACACAATCCCTACCAGCATATTGCTTTACTTCCAGCTATATAATATTCATAATATATAAAATATTCAACTACAATATAATATTACAAACTTTACCAAAAGACTTAATTCTTCTGATCTATTAGAAATAAGTACTTGCATTAGGCTCTAGCAACTTCAGAACAACCTATGGTCATCTACTAGTATTCTGATATATAATAATTCTATCATTAATAGGCCTAACAAATATACTATTAATTTTAAAATTATTCAACTTTTTAAACATCTTGGTATTACATTTGCATCTAATCCATTATACAATATCTTATATTCTGTTCAAAAAGAATCTATTTCACTTGAATTACTACTTTCATTATACTCAAAATATCCAACTTTCAAAAAACAACTTAGATACTATTGCATTCTTTATTTAGATTAACTAATCACATTTGATAACTTATATCTTTTAGATTGGAAACACATATCCATATGCATAAACAAAATTCCTAAAAGCAAACAACCACTTTGGTTTAACTATTTAGAAGACCAAATTACAAACTATTTATACAACTGCACTCTTTATCAACATTTATATTTACCTAATACAAACTATTATAGTTATTCAACTAAACACTTTTCTTTATAAAAAAACTATGACTTATTACAGTACTTAATGATCAAATCATTATTGGCAAAGCTAGAAGACAGTCCTCTTCTTCAAGAACCATTTTTATTACTCATTGGCAATGTCATATAGAACAACAATTTATTTATCTATACCTACTTCCACCTATTTAATCACAAATATGTCTAAAATGCTCTCTTAACTCTTATATAATTGCCAACAAATATATAATCAATATTTCTATCAACCTCTCTTCTAGATTTTTTGGCCAAGTTAATATATATAACAAAACCCTTAACTTTAATGCCAATCACCTTGACCTTATGTACTTTATAGCAATTCGACATTCTACTCAAATTCCTAACCTCTTCTAATATTAACATTACAATATACTTAATTCTAATCATATTTGAACCCAGTACTTTAACAAATAAGCTTCAACAAATTGCTAACTACAACATATAATTATTAAAACTTCATTTTTATACAGATGGCTCTGTTATTAACCTGGGTACCTTACAATACTCTATGGATATTGGATAGATCCAAATTTCTAACAACAATATACTGCATACTTTTCAAGCCCAAATAAGATAATGGCCTTGCTTATTTAAAGCTAAGCTTATTGCTATCTTATTAGCTCTTATTACTGTTCCTAGAAACTGTACTATACATATATATACTAACTTACAATCTGTAATTTCTAAATACTACAGTCTTTCTAACTTAACTTATACCTTATCCTATACATATACATCATACTTTTTACTATAAAATACACTTATCAACTTTGTCAAATTATACAATATTCATATTATCTTTTACAAAATTACTGCTCATCAAGACAATCAGTACAACAATCTTGCAGATCAACTTGCATGCAGCTATTACAATTTGCTATATCTTACTTTTATGTTCTATAATATTTACAATTCTGCATACACTTTAAACTTTAAAAATTTTTCTTTAGAATTACCTATTTGTCATAGTATCCATACAATATGTTATGCATATATTTATGCATTATGGATTACACAAAACCATTTTCAAAAATGGAACAATATTCTTAACCAAGTTAATTAGCAAGCTACCTGGTTATACATTAACAACAATTAAAAAATCTTAAGCTTTTTACACAGCTTTTAGTTCTTTATTTTCAAATTCTTTAAAATTAAAATTCTACTAGATGATCTTTCTACTCCATATATTTTACATAAACGATATCACTCATACTCATCTATCTGCTATCAATGTCATTAAATCAGTTCTCATCTTTATTGAACAATTTGTCCATCTAATCAACTGTTATATAGCCTTATAAATATTTTATTACAACATATTTTAAATACTAAAACATTCAATACTACTTCAAATACTATAATCAATTTATACAATCAAATCAAACTGTTAAGTAGTATAACTATTTACAGTATATCAGATTTACTCTCAATCTTTTCAACTCCAACAGGTCTAATACCAAATGAACTTATTGATATTATTGCAAGTCTGTTATCCAAAAAAGTAGCTACAACATTTGTTATCAAGTTCTTACTTTATCTTAACCAACAAATCTATCATAAAATCTGAATTTTATACTGTATTTTAAGATCTACAGCTCAAACTTCTGAATATAACATACTTTCAAATGTTGTCTTACTTTTATCACATTCTTTTTCACTTAATTCTATTAGTTTAAAAATAAACTTCTGATATATCCAATAGATTAAATATCAAACTAATCCTCTATACATAATTACTAATACTCAAATCTAAATAAGCCTTGGCCACTCCAGTTGGTTTAGGTCACAGATAAATTAGTCTAAGCTTTTATTCTTTCTATAATATTTTAAAAATGAAATTGTACTTTATGTAAAATCTTAATTAAATATTTAATAAAGATAGAGGCATGGCCTTATCATTAATATTAAAAAAAAATATTAAATAAAAATAGACATATTTTAATTATTTAGTATATGTAATAATTAGATTATTTAAGCATATAATTAGAAATAATAAATAGAAAAAGAAAAGTAAATTCAAAAAAAAGAAATATAGTAATAAAAGTAACTAGACATACAAAATTATTACAAACAAGTTATTTTGTTAGATTATTTAATTATATTTAGATTATTAACTTTAAATTATTTGGTTATATTTAAAATATTTAGTTATATTTAAATTATTTATATTTACTTAGATTATTTAGTTATAATTAGCTTATTTAGTAATATTTAGATCATTTAGTTATATTTATATTATTTATAGTCATACTTAGATTATTTAGTTATAGTTAGATTATTTTATTACTAAATAATCTAATCTAAGTCATTTATAACTAAATAATATAATTATATTATTTAGTTATCACTTAAACTGTAGACCATTTTCAGACAAATTTGCCTAGAAAATTAACAAAAATATACTTATGATCTATATTTTTAAATTTTAAAATATTTAAATGAAATTTTGTTTAATAATATTTAAAAATAAGAATTATAATATAGTAATATTT
>CAJVQA010009875.1:0-11776 GCA_910591915.1 Cetraspora pellucida | reverse complement strand
GATAAATTAGTCTGAGCTTCTATTCTTGCTATAATATTTTAAAAGTAGATTTAAACTTTATGTAAAATCTCAGTTAATTATTCAATAAAGATAGAGGCATGGCCTCACCATTAACATTAAAAAAAAAAAAAAAGAAATAATACAATAATACAAACATGACTATATATATATCTCAAGATACTAGAAATCTGAAAATACTGCTTCTAGACTAACTAGTGCTCTATATTGCCTCTCTATAAACAAATCAAAATTTTTTCCTATATAATTTTTTGTTAAATAATCTAAATAAATAGAAAAATAGTAGAGTTATTTCTATTTAATATAGTTTATAATTTTTAAAAACCTAACACAGATATATAATTATAACTGTCTAATATTTGTAAATTGCAAGTTTTATGTTTTTTTTTTTTATTTATTTTCTTTTTTCTTTTATTTCTTAATTTGTATTTTTTATTATTTATCTCTATATCTTTGTTTTGTTTTTATATAAAAAAATTTTTTTGTTTTTTGTTTTCTTATAAAAAAATGTTATTAGATTAATGATGTTTTATTATAAGATGACAGTTAAACAAGCAATTTATCACTAACAAAGATAGTGCAGCAGATTGTACTTAGATATTATCTGTATAGATAAATAGTATTATACTTATATATTAGAAAAATTCTATATAATTTGTATAATTTTAAAATTTTTAATAAAGTACTAGCATAACTACTTAAGTAAAAAAAAAAATTAGTTAGTTCTTTGTTATCATTAATAATATTGTATTATTAATTAGTTTTTGTTATTATTAGTATTATTATTAATATTATTAATTAGTTTTTTAGTATGTATTTAGTTATTGATATCTTTAGTAGACTTTTTCTTTGTTTTATTTGTTTTTTGTATTAATTTTTGCACTTTTTTCTTTTAGATACTTTTCATTATTAATGTTATTGCTAATATTGTTAGTCAGTTCTTTGTTATCATTAGTATTATTATTTATATCTATTATTTATTTTATAACATATTTCTAATATTTTAGTATATTTCTGTTTTGTCTTTAAACTTTTAATTCAAATAACTTAAAAAAATTTTGACTTGTTCTTAGTATATTAAGTCTAGTCTAATATCCTTTTTTTTAGTTAAATCTAATAACCTAATTGGTAATATTCTTATTTAGAGTTCTTGCTCATTTAATTCTTCTATATTAGTATCTGTTTTTTAGATTTAACCTTTATAGTAATATTATTAAAAATTTATATTACTTTTTTATTTAGATTTTTTTAAGTAGGTTTTAGTTTTTTTTGATTATATATATTTATATAATCATATAGACTTATTTTGTATTTGTATTATCTAATATTAGCTTATATTTCTCTATATAACTAAAGTTATATATGAGAACCTTTACAGTAAAAGATAGCAATATGTCAAAATTTTTTTCTTAAAAATGTAATTTTTTAAAGAATTAGAATAACAGACATATAATTTTTATAAAATTACAAAATCAAAGATTTTAAGTTATTATTATTTTTTGCTATGATTATTTTTATATATAATTTATGACTTATTAGTTATACTAATGTGACTATAGTTACAAATATCTTATTACAATTAATTTTTTTTTATTAAAGACTATACTTTATAGTAAACCTTTATTGATTTTATTGGAATTAGTTTACACTATTTTTGTAAAGATTTTGTTATTTGAAGTACTTTGTATATAATTTTGCTAATAAAAATACTTAAGTTTTATTAAAGAAATTTTGTCAGATTTAAATATTTTTTAAAAATATATAAATTTAAAAATAAAAGCTTAATTTATTTATAAAACTTACTAATCTATTTAAAAGATTCTGGCATATAATTAATAATAAATAAAGATAAAAATAGAAAATAAATGTAAATTATTACAAATTAAAATCAATCATTAATATACATATTAATTATATTATTAATAAGCAGAATTGCATTATAAGATAAAGTAAATAAGTCATAATAATACTTATCTATTTATATTATATTTGCTAAATTAATCTTAATTATAATTAATAAACTGATAAACTAAATATAGCTAAATTAATTATAATAATTAAGAAAAGACTTAGAAAAATAATAAAAAAGAAAAATTATAAAGGAATTATAGTATTGTTATAATTTTTTTACAGAGAAAAGAGTACAACTAGTCATATATACAACTTTTGGTTACTTGTTTAAATAGTTCACTCTAAGGTTCTATACTAGATGCTATATCTATAATTTACTAGGAGATTATCTATTTTAAATTCTCTAATTATCTGTCTTATTATTAGTGAACACTACTATACTCTCTATATATATTCAGTATACTATCTGAGTAGTATAGTACTTATTCTTTTATACTAGTTTTTAGATTATTATATATTTCAAAATATATCACTTGCTATTAAGACACAGAAGAACCTTTCTTGTTAGCTATCTACTTATTTTTAGGAACATTAATAAGAGCTATTCTTATAGAGCTTATTTAAACTCTAGTACTGATTTCATAGTATATCTTTAGTACTTTTAGTATATTTCAGATTTGTCCTTAAATTCTTAATTTAAATAGTCTAGTAGAATTGTAATCTGTCTTTAGTATATTAAGTCTAGCCCAATATTCTTTTTCTTCAGTTTAAAATCTAATAGCCTGATTAGTGATACTTTTATTCAAGATTCTTGTCTGCTTAATTTCTCTATATTGGTATTTGTTTTCTAAGTCTAGTCTTTACAATAGTACTATTAAAGATCTATACTATCTTTTTATTTAGAATTTTCAAGTGAGCTTTAGTTTTTTTCAGTTCTATGGATTTATATAACTATAAAAACTTATTTTAGATTTGTACTACCTAGTATTAGTTTGCATTTCTCTATATAACCAAGATTATACAGATGCTCTGTGACCTGCCAATCATGCTAGTGCAATTATAGTTACAAGTAGAAACTTGTATTAGGTCTTGCAGCCTGGTCTGGCCTAGCCTGACCAGGCCTAAAGCAAAATTTTATAATTGCAAACTGGACTAAGCTGAAAAATTTCTAAAATATTATAATTGCAAGTTAGTACAGACCTAAAATTTTGTAAAATTATATAAGAAATTTTTGCAGACTAGGCTGGGCCAAGCTGGACTAAAAAAAAAAATTTAATTTATGTAAATTGGGCTGGGTTGGCAAAAAATGTTAACTCTAAATGCAGACTAGACTAGACTAGAAAAAAATTTTAATTCTAAATATGAGCCAGACTGGGCCTTAAAAATAGGTAATTTGCAAACCTTTAGTTACAAATATCTTATTTTAACTAATTAACAGAATGCTGTTACTATAATATAACTTATATATTATATAAATGATTATTCAAATTTATATTATCAATAGATTTTGAACTTATAATCTACTACTTAGAGAGTTAACAAATTATCTACTTCACTAAGTCACTATACCCTTCCAATTATTAATAAAATATTATTATTATAATACAATATATTACAGAAATAATTATTTAAATTTTTATTATAATAGGTTTTGAATTTACAACTTATAATTAAGAGATTAACACTTATTTATTTTACTAAAACACTATATCTTATTATTAAGTTTTTATATTAAAGATGTAGTAATTTAATAAAATAGATAAGTTGTCAACCTTCAAGTGATAGGTTGTGAGCTCAAAACTTACCAATAGCAAAAATTTGAATAATTACCTATGTAATACTTATATATTATATTAACAACTTTTCTGTTAATTAGTTGAGATAAAATATCTATAACTATAGTTACACTAGTATAATTGATAGATTATAAAACATCTGTGTAATTTTGGTTATATAAAGGAATACAAATTAGTACCAGACAATACAAATTTCAAATAAGTTCTTGTGATCATATAAATTTGTAAAACTAAAAAAAACTAAAACCTATTTGAGAAGACCTAAGTAAAGAGATAATATAGATCTTTAATAGTATTACTATAAAGCCTAGATTTAAAAAATAAATACCAATATAAAAGAGTTAGATAGTCAAGAATCTTAAGGTGAGAGATACTATCAACTAAGTTTTAGAATCAAACTAGAAAAAAAATAATAAACTAGCTCAATATATTAAAAACAAGTTATAGTTTTACTAAGCTATCTGAATTGAAAGTTTAAGATCAAAGCAAGAATATACTATAAGTATTAGAGATATACTATAAAATAGATACTAAAGTTTGGATAAATTTTACAAAGACTAACTTTGTTAATATTCTATAAAGTGAATAAGTAGTTAACAAGAAAGCATTCTGAACCTTATAGTTAGATAACAACTCTAAAATATATAACAATCTGACAAATATTTAAAAAAAGAACCTAAATGTTAGCTTAAACAGCACTTAGTTGTATAGAAATCAGATGCTACTTGTCTGGATGCAATATAAGAATCAAAATATTTAAATAGATATCCTTCTAATAGATTACAAGTATGACAACTAGTGTAGAACCTTTGAACAGACTACTTAAATTAGGTAACCAAAAGTTATATGTGTGACTAGTTGCATACTTACCTTGTACAAGTTATATGTAATGTATTGGTTAAAATACAAATAAAGATAATAGCTACTGATAACATCAGTTTTAGCAAAAGCAAAAAAAAAAATTTATATTTATAATTTTAAAATACTATCTTTTAATCTTAAATAGATAATCTTCTAATATGTATATTATAAATATAACAACTAATATAAAACCTGTAAACAGACTATTTTATAAGTAACCAAAAGTTGCACATATGACTAGTTGTATACTTACCTTGTACAAGTTATATATAATGTATATATAACTAGGCAATATGTAACTTTGTGAGTCTAAGTCTAACACATAATCTACATGCTACACAAATATAAAATAAGCATGTTAGTATTACATTAAAATACAAATATAAACATGCATGTAAATAAACAAAAAATTTCCAAATAATGTTTCTAAAGTAAATTTCATAATTTTTATATTGATGCATTAAAAGGTACCTTTTATTAAGCCAAATACATCAAAAATGTATAACTTATTAAGTAAAAATATTTAGCATTGTAAAATTACTGTGCTATAAATTAGTAAAACCCACTACGTATATTATTATGTTAAGGTGAAATCCATGTTTTTATTATGCAAAAGCGGGTGATCTGTGTAGCAGATTTTACTAATTCACAATGCTGGTTTACCCTGTCATAAAATATTAATTTAATTTTCTTTAAACTTTATAATAAAATATTTTGAAGACAAGGGAATATTGAAAATTTAATCATATAAATTTAGTGTTTGGAATCGTAAAAAATTGTGCTAGTGATTAATCGCGTCGCTTAACTATAAGATACATGATCAATAATCGTTTAGCTGTTTATTAGTCGTTTAACCATTGTAATCGTTAAATGGCGAGTCAGTTGCTAATCGGTCGGATTTCTCGTGTAACTTTTTTGAGAGGGTAAATCGGGTCGAAAGAGGCATGTTAGATTTGTCGTTTGGTTCGCTTGAAAATGGTCGGGTTCTACCGATAAAGGATGTTTCGGATCGGTGTAGGTTAGATGTACTAGCGCACTTTTACAGAGTCACAAGTTAGGGACAGATTATGTATTAGCGAATATATTAGGTACTAGTTTATTTCAAAGGGAGGGAATTGTTGTTTTCCCAAAGGGCCTTTTCGGCCTTTATTTATAATTAAAAATCTCTATTTACATTATGCGATGGATACGACTGATATCTCCGATGCTACTAATCAGTCGTATCCTACTGATATTCCCTTCTAACCGATTTCTGCTATCCGTCATATTTGACACATACGTCACATGCGACTAATCAGTCGCATGCGACGAACGCGACGGATGCGACGGATGCGATCGACTCCTTCACTAATTAGGCAATGGCCCACCCCGAACGGCCAGGGTCCATTCGGGTCCCACACCCGTCTATTAATCGTTTAGCACGCTTAGTTGTTTATTAATCGTTGATTTGTTTGACCGTTAGTCGTTTATCCGTTTAATAGCTTAGCAATTATACGTCTCATTACATATTAATTACCCAGCGCTTTTAAAACAACTTCCTAATGAAACTTTGAGTCCACAACACGAAGTAATGAACTTTCACAAATTATCAGGATTAGATAAGTTTGTGCGGTCTGTTTTTTTTAATAAAACTTGTCTTATGCTAGCGATACACATTTGTTGTGTGAATAAAATCCGATTAATAATTTACTGTACAGTACATGCAATTTACCATACGCATATTTTTTTTGCCTCTATATGAGGGATTAAACTATCATTAAACGATTAATCGTAAGGACATAAAAATAGAAAATTTAATAGTAGAAATTGCCGGAAGTTAATATGATTTTTTATAGGGTCGGAATGCGGCTAGCTTAAAATGGAATTTTTTTTTTTACGCAAAGTAAACCTTCCTTGTGTTTCTAACAAAGATTATAGAGCAAGTTATTCCGGTTCTAATGGTGGTAGAATGACTTTACAGAAACGGATTGATCAAACCTTCGATAAATTTAATCTCGTGGAAAATTAAACACACCATCGATGTTTTTTATATTCATACATATAATACTATAATATTTAATTGGTGTGCTTAATATCATGTGTTGATTAGAGATGTACCTCGCGCGATGCGATATAACTATCACACCCGCGATCTGGCACGACTCTCGCAAGATAAATTATTCGATTAAGAAATTTTTAATGAAATTTCAAGCATATAATCTAAAATGGATTTTTATCACATGAGACTCGTGAATTCGCGCGACAAAGTCGCGCGTGCGATATGTGAAATGTATGCTATGTTTATCTCGCGCAAGATACAACTCTAGTGTTGATCATATTTTTCAGGAGTCTAATAAGCCCATTTCTGCAAAATTAGATTTCGGAAAATCAATAAATCAGGTTTTAGCTTTGCGGCACTAGGGTGTTCGATATATTATGTAAATCAAAACTATATGTAGATTTATATTAAAATATTATATTAAAATTTTTTGTGTAATATTTTATGATGATCAATTTACTACGTATCTGTATGATCAAATTTATTATACAAGTATGATATTGATTTTACTATATAAAAAATCATTTCGAAAAAAATTGCAAAAAAAGTTGCTCTGCATTTGCTTGTTCACTAACTAGTTGTTTTTCAACTAATTTTGCTTTTCCTTTTACTTTTTTTCGAATTTCTTTCAAATTTGAATTGATATTTTTCTTATTAATTGATCATGATAATAATCTTAATTTTGATTCTTTAAATTCTGTTGTTATATTTGGATGTGTTTTAATATCAAATTTGTTAAATAATTTTTCTACTTGTTGTTGATGAGTTACAATAAAATATATTCTTGTTTTGACAAATTCATATACTTGTGGAAACATATATAATTTTGAGTTTTTATTTATATTAAAATTTTCAAATTCATATTGAAATGTTAAATTTTGCATAAGTATTTCATATAGCCTAAAGTCTTTCAAATTTGATTATAATCTTCTTGTAATTGTTTTGAATATAGAACTTCTTTTTCTGTTGGAGATTTTAATTATGATTTTTTAAAAATTATATAGATTAAAGTATATACAAAAAATTAACCTGAATCACTTCCTAAACAACAAATTGATAATACCAAGTGATATCAAGATATTATTCATTTTTTATAACTTTCAATTGTCTTTTCTAATTCACATTCTAATTACTCAATTAATATTTCAAAATCTTGATTATTTAAAACATTAAGAGTTTCATTCAATTCATTAGTAAGGACACTCTCTTCTGTAGATCCTTTAACCAAAAATTATTAAGAAACAAAACACAGAAAAATCACAAAACCAACTAGAAAACAACACTTAAACCCTTAACAAGAAAGGAGCAGCAGCAAAAATTACACCTAGCTAGGAAACAAAACATAAGCAGAAAGCATAGAAATAGTATAGTTTGGAAAAACTTTAAAAAATTTTAATAAAAACAAAAATTTTGAAAAATTTTGGGAAATTCTTGTGTCCTGTTGTGAAGATCAATTTAGGTTACATGAAAAGTATCAAAAATAAGTAAAGTAAACAAACAAACTTGTGTAATAAGATAGTTCACTAGAATAAGCATGTGACATTGGGAATGTATGTTAACTAAGTAAATCAAAACTATATATAGTACCATATAAAAATTTTATAATTAATTTTTTTGTATAATATAAATGTAGATCTTTATTTTAATTTAGCAAATATTGCATTTTATACAAAATACATTAAGTAAAACAATTACGTTAATAGTTTATTAAAAATATTCGAAGCAATTTCAGGCCCAAATTGTAATTGTACTTCTTGAAATGACATTTTCTTCTTATTAAGATTTCTTTTTGCCCTTATTTTATTTAATTCATCTGAATAATTTTCTTTGGGGACTTTGCTTGAAGATAAACAAAGCTTAGATTGCTTTGTTGACATTGACATATTGGGATGTGTTTTTAGGTCTAATTTGTTAAAAAAACCTTCGAGTTGCTGTTGGTTAATTATAATGAAGTAGATTCGGGTTTTGACAAAATTATATAATTTAGGAAAATGATATATATAAGAGTTATCATTAATGCAGAATTGTTCATATTCTTTAAGAAAATTATAATCATTTAATAACAATTCTTGCAATCTGAGACTGTTAGTTAATCTATTTTTTAGATCATCATCAAGCTCACTTGCATATTACAATTCTAGATCTGTTGGTGGTTTAATCCAAGATTTTTTTAGAACTATATAATAAAAGCTAGATGCAAAAAATCTAGCATTGCTACCACCAAGATGGCAAACAGAAAGTGATAAATAGAGCCATGATAAAAACTATTTTTCAAAATATTCTAATGCCTTAAGAATTTCTTTTTCTAAATTATTAAAAAATATTTCAAATTCTTCATTAGATAATATATCAAGAGTCTCTAAAAGTTCATCAGCAAAAATATTTCGAAATTTGCAGCAAGATTTTTAAGAAATTTATGTTATTTGTAAACTTTATCTGGCATTTGATGTGCTCGTCTGCTCAGAGGTAAAGTTGTCAACTGCCTATTTTGATAAATTCATACAACATTGTCATAACTAATTACAAACTGCATTAATGGCTCATAAAAGTGTTTAGCAAAGTTTACTAAGCATTTAATTTGAATAAAAAGTTTTGTATCAAGAAGCCATGATTGAAAAAGAATCCAATCATTAAGATACGATTTTGGTGTATTTTTAACCTTTTTCATTTTATTAATAAACCATTATGCAAATTCAATATATGCTAAACGATAATTTAGAAATTGTTTGGCTATTTGTAACTCATAACCCCAACATGACTAAAGTGGTAATTGATATTGGTTGTAATAGTATCCAAGCAGACTATTATACAAATCGGTAATTACTTGTGAATTTATATTGAGTAGTTTGTCTTTGTCACTTGAATTATAACCATTGTGCAATTTCCAAGCTAAGTATAGTAAATTGTAAGAGTGTGATTGCTGTAAAAATCCTGTACTACTTGAAAGTGCACTGAATGCTTCTTGTTCAAAATGATTCATTATAATTTGTATTATATGAAGTCCACAATTAACACATAATAAACTTGAATTTGTTTTTTTATTATAAAGAGCTACAACTCCTTTTTTATCTTCTGACATATATAATGTATTGTTAGTCTTCCATAAAGCATATTTGTTAAAATCCAATTCACTCATTTTAATATTCTCTATTACAGAATTTGATACTGTCTCAGCATTACATTTTAAAATGTTTTTTAGTTCAGAAAGTATTACAATAGGTGCTTGTTTATTTTCATTCCAGAACTGATAGCAAATGATAAAATTTTTTATTTGTCTATGTGTAGATTTATCTACTATAACTCCAAATGCAGGAACATTTGCTGTCTGATGAATTTGTTTGTTAATAAGTAGTTTAGAAATGTCATGATGCCATGTTCGTAGACATGATCTTGAAAGCCAGTCTTGAGGTAATTCTCCAATTAACAACTCATAAACTAAATTTATACATTCAACTGTAGATTGTAAGGACATCTGATCCACTTGTAAAAAACTAGTAGCAAGCCATATTGTGTTTGATAAATATTCACGTTTATTTATTTTAAATAATGATTTTATTTTTTGTTGAAATTCTACATTACTAAGTTGCTTTGAATGTTAAACAAAAGAATGGATTTCTGAAATATGCTTTGATTTCTGATCTCTAAGATGGTGAACTTGTGCTCCTAGAAATTGGGTTTGTTTGACAAATGTTTGATTTTTTTGAATAAGTTTTTTATTATTTTTATCTAGCTGTGAATTTGAATTTTGCAATGAATGATAATCAGACTTATGTTTGTAATAACTTTGAGTAAAATAATTATACATTTTATGTTGCAAGTATGGAGAAAATATATTTTTTTTTATTTGGACCTTTTGGATATTTCATTAGAGAGATAAGACTATTGGCAGATGGTATGTCTTTATTAGTTAATTCTTGAATTGTTAAAATTAACTGCTTTTTTTGTGAACTTTCAATAGTCAATGTTACTTCATTGGTTGATGCTACTTCATTGCTTGATACTATTTTATTGCTTGATAATAGTTGCCTTTTTTGCTTTTTTTTTAAATAGACATTTTTTAATTGAAATCGATGTTTATATGATTTATAAATCCCTATTGATGCAATAATGATAATTATAATAACACTTAATTAGATGCAGGGCCTTTATGACTAATAATTAGAAATCCAAATTTGGAATAAATCAATTAAAGATCCTTACAATGAGAGTTACAGAGCCAAATTTTATATTTAATTAAAAAAATTTTTACCAGCAGTTTAAGTTTTACTCAAATTATTTAAATGAACAAATAAAGTAAAGTTAAAATTTAGAAAAATTTTCATTTTTCATATATAATATGAAAAATAATTCTGTAACTTTGCTAATAGATTAAGAAAGTGTTATTTTGTGTTGAAACTTTCTGCTAAAATAGAAAATTGCAACATGTCATCTAAAAAAAGATATATCAATTTTATATATTTATATATAAGCACGTCACTGATTAATAATTTTGATCAAAAAAAATTCTATAAGCTTAAATTATAAGCGACCACATATAGTTTTGATTTACTTAGTTGATATACATCCCTAACGTGACATAGCAACAACTAAACTAAAATAGCCAATAGTCAAAATATACAAGAAAGATATTATAGAGTACATTAAAAGTATAGAAGACAGAAATCGCAGATATGTAAATTGCAAAATATTAGACCAAGTTCTTAAAACATCAACAAGAGGGCCAAGTAATATAGAGCACATCGCAAAAGATTTAGCAATCTATGATCCAAAACACATTATACTATGAGACTTGCTAGTTTATAGCTAGGTATTAGAAGCCTTAAGAATAGCAGAGATAAGCTGGCTTAAAAAAGAGATAACTGACAAGTGGGTAGAAAAGCTGAGAACAATAAACTACAACCTGAACCTTTTTGAATATGACACAAAAGAAGAAAAAGCATATCAAGAAGAAAGCAGAAACGATAAGGTAAGTATATTAATTGAATCTAATGAAACAAAAAAATTTACCAATAGAGAACAAAACAAAGAAAAAGGAAATGACTTCAAAGAGTTAGAGCAAGAACTAGAAACACTAGAAATACAAATGAAAAGGTTCAGTATTACTATACCACAACATTAAACAAGTCAAGTCATAAGTAATTAGGAATTTAAAGAAAAAATATTAACAAAAACCAAAGAAACAAATGTAGAAACCATGGATATAGAAATAATA
>CAJVQA010009874.1:0-11777 GCA_910591915.1 Cetraspora pellucida | reverse complement strand
CACTTCACTAGGTCGCCACACCCCTATTTAATTTATTAATTAAATTATAAGATAAATAAAAAAAATAGTAATTATATATTGAATAGTAAAAGGTTAGTAGAAGATAAAAAAATCAAAAACAAATGATAATTTTGAAAAAAAGTTGTTAAAAAGTGGTTTAATAATAAAGATAGAATAATTAATTATTCAAATAATATAGTTAATAAAAAAAATATGAGTTTAAAAATAAAAATAATAATATTAGTTTAGTTATATTAAAAAAAAATTTTGTAAAAAATAAATTTAAATAAGATCAAGTTAAATTAATAATATTAGATTAATTTAGTTGTAAATAAATAATTGTAATTAACATTCTTTAATAGATTTATTTATATATAGATAATATTATTTTATAAACAAATTTTTAGTTATTTGCAATAGTAATTTGTTTTAAAAAGATTATATTGTTATTTCTAAGACTATTAATAATATAGATTGGTTTAGTTGTAAGATTTAAATAAACTATATTCTTTAGTAAATTTATTTGTATATAGATAAGTATTATTTTATAAAAGAATTTTTAATTATCAGCAGTAATAATTTGTTTTAAAAAGATAATTTTAATATTTCTAAAACTTTTATAATAGATATAAATAAATTAAAAAAAAAAATATCATAAATAGTATAAGAGTTTTTTAATATTAATAAAAGTACAAAGAATTAATTTAAAAGAAGATATTATTTAAAGCTAATTGAAAAAGATAAAAGAGTAAAGTGTAGTTTTGTGTTTTATAATGAAAATTAATTAAATATTAGTTAAAAATTAGAGTAATTATATTTTAGTAAACCAAGTTATTAACTACTAATATTTTTAAGAATTGGCAATATATAAAAATATATTAATATTAACTGTACTAACTTTTTAAATAATATTATTAAAAGTTAACAATTAAAGATAAATAAATTGATAAGTATTATAGTATTAGTATTTTTTGCTAAAAATAATATTTTTTTAATATAAATAATAAAGAAAGAAAGAAATTTAAATTGTGTATTTGTATAAATTAAAATAATTTGAAATAGCTATTTTAATAAAGGTTGTAAAATTAAATTAAAAAATAATATAATTTATGAGAGTTTTACTTTTTGTGCTAGATAAGAATAAGAAAATTTTTAATTTTTGTTTTAAATTTAATTAAGAATTGAATTAGACAAGTATTTGTTATTATAAAAAATACAAAATATTATATTATATTTTAAGATTTTTTAAAAGTAATATTTTGATAATTTATTATAAGAATAAAAGTTAAGTTTGTTAAAAATTTAAATTTAATATAAAAAAGATCAAATTTAATAAGATTAATTTTTATCTTATTAAGTTTGTATAATATAAAAATATTATTTATAAATTAAAGAGAGTATAGAATTATAATAAATTTTCTATAATAAAGATAAATAAGTTTAATTTTATTATATAAGATTTGTATAAATAAATATATAAAGAAGTTTTTTAAAACTACAAAGTTTGATTTAAATTATAGATAATGTTATCTAAGCTTTAATTTTTGTATATAATTTTTATTTTGTATTTTACAATTTAAGTAAAGGCTTGCAAATTGCTTATTTTTAAGGTCTGGTCTAGTTTATATTTAAGCTTAAAATTTTTTTATCAATTTGGCTTGGTCTGTATAAATTAAATTTTTTTTTTAGTCTAATCTGATCCATAAAATTTATTATAAAATTTTGTAAATTTTTTAGTTTAGTCTGGTTTATAATTATAAAATTTTGTTTTAAGTCTAGTTTGATTTATAAGAATTTGTAAATCAGACCAGATTAGATTACAAAACCCAATGCAAGTCTTTAAATCTAAGTATATTTTAATATATAGTATATTAATATATATAATTAAAATTATTAATAAAAATATAAACAAAACTTTATCTTAATACAAAAAAAACTACAAAGTTTAGATTTGATAAAAGATTATAACTAAAAATATTATTATTTAATCAATTTGTAGTTAGGATATAATAATTTAATAAAATAAATAAGTTGTTAATTTTTTAAATAATAAATTATGAGTTCAAAATTTATTAATATTAAAAATTTGAATAATTATCTATATAATATATAAATAATATTATAGCAACAACATTCTATTAATTAGTTAAAATAAAATATCTATATTATTATAACTAGCAGGTCATAGAACATCTATATAAACTTGATTATATAGAGAAATATAAACTGGTATCAAGTAGTACAAAGTTAAGATAAGTCCTTGTAACTATATAAATTTATAAAACTAAAAAAAAACTAAAATCTATTTGAAAAGATTTGAGTAAAGAAATAACACAGATCTTTAATAGTATTATTATAAAAACTAGATCTAGAAATAAATACTAATGTAAAGAAATTAGATAGACAAGAATCTTTAGATAAGAGATGCTATTAACTAGACTGTCAAGTTGAATCAGAAAAAAAATATTAGACTAGACTCAATATATTAAAAACAGGTTATAGTTCTTTTAAGCTAGCTAAATTAGAAGTTTAAGAACAAAGCAAAAGTATACTAAAATACTAAGGATATACTGTAAAATAACTACTAAGGTACAGATAAACTTTATAAGAACAAGCTTTTGTTAATAGTCTGTAAAGTGAGTAAATAATTAATAAGAAGACTTGTTGAACTTTATTGATGTCATACTTTGAAATTTGTAATAACCTGAATATCAGTTTAAAAAGAAAAGATACAGAGTTACTTTGATGGTATATTGGTAAAGTATATACAAAAGATTTATAATAGTTAAATAATTAACAAGACAGATGATCAGAAAATTTAAATAGATAATTTCCTAGTAGATTATAGGTATAACATCTAATGTAGAACTATAAAGTAAACTACTTAAAATAGGTAACCAAATGTTGCATGTATGACTAGCTGTATTCTCATCTCTGTAAAAATAGTTGTAATACTAACTCCAATATATGTTAATAAAATAATTACTACAAAGTATAAGTCAAAGTCAATCATTAATCTCAAACACTTGATTTAAATAAATGTGATGTGATTGATGATAACGAATTAAATTACTATATGTTATCGAATAAAGGCTACATACATCCTTTTTTTTTTGGTTTGATTTTTTTTAGAAGCAAAGACAAAAGTAATAATTAGTAGTGTTAAAGATAATAATTTTTAGAACTGTATAATTAATTTATTAAATTAATAAAAATTAGAGTTCCAAAATTTTTAACAAAATATATGGTATAGTGTGGAATATTTTATGGATGCACTAGAATAATAAAATTATTATATATTTGTGAATATAACCAATTGGATTAATTGACAATATTGTTCGTAAATGTTTTTATTTGCAAATTTAAGTCATTAAAACATAGGTATAATTTTATCTGACTCTTTAGTTTAAGTTTCGACTTCAAATTTTGTAATATAATTAATCTGGTTGGCGCAATTTACTTCGTTGTACAAAATTAACCATTTTAGACCTTAACGTTAACGTTAAATAAATTTGAATTTGCTATATAAAATTCATGTTTTATAATAACCAATATATTTGATATTATCGAAGTTTGTCGATTATCAATCTTTTAAATTCAATTCGACTGTATCAATTTCGCAAGTTAAATTTATGTATTTGTATATAAAAGGTTTAAAATTATGCTGGATGAATTAACATTCTTTATTAAATTTTAGAAATACGCATAAATGAAAATACCGAATACGATAATTCTGAGGGTCATTTTTTACAATAACAAATAACGGATGCACATATGAATGTAAATAATACCACAGTTTAAAAAAAAAATGCTAATATGTAATATTAAAGTTAATACAACTAATTATTCTATTAAAGTAATGTTTATCAATGCATCAACAATTATACACTCGTTCCTTTTTTTTTTTTTTGTAGTAAAAAATTCTTCTTATTAAGTCTCATCTTTTTTAATAATTTGAAAAATTTCATACTCATCCACACAAAACCTGCATTCATTTGTAATGCTGCACTCATAAGAATTAGCTTGCGTCCAACAATTATAATCTTTGTTAAACTGATCTTTCATTTCTAAATCACTTGATCCAAATACTGGTCCGTATAATTTACCATGAAATATCGCTCTATTTGCATTACAACTTTTTATACGGCTTAATATGACATTTTTTACACTTGTTCCATTACCAAGAGAGAATAAAAAACTATCTTCTGTATGTCCCCAAGTGTCCTGTCCTTTCCATCCGACTGGATTATAGCCTCCAATAATTTGATCTGTTCCTTTAATCCTTAACACTGCTACAGATGGTCCTTTTTTATCACATTTTTTGTGAAATACTGGTGGTGTAAACCCATCACGTGATCCGCGTAAAAGTAACTTGAATTCATAAATATCTTGACACGCACATGGATTACCATCATTTTTATCAATCCTATTATTAAAAAAAAAAAAAAAAATAGTAACAAAAATAAAATAAAATAATAATAAAATATAGATAGGTAAGTAACCATTTTAAGAGTGCTTGAAAAAGACATGTCTTCACAAACCTCTGGATTGACATAAAAAATTTCAATGATAAATGATCCAGGACTAGCTTGACAGACTTTGATTTAAACCAGAAGCATGAATATTCAATCCGAACTGAAAGTTTGTGAAGCTCATTAAAATCTAGATATATATATATACCAATGTGAAATTATTGCTACATGTTTTGAATTGATAAGAGCATTTGGATCCAATTTTGTTGCAGGAAAACGAACAGGGGAAATGGCAGACGTTACTGGAGCTCCAGGAACCATATAATATCGTACCATTTCTTCCACTATCTTTTCAGGCAAAATAGTCTTATATGGCCATACTTTGTAATAAAAGTCAATTGATGAAATTCCTGTAAAACCAACAAGAGAAATACAATGACTTAAAGTATTTTTTAAAGTGTTAAAATCGTCAAATGACCATTCAAATATTTGCCGATCTCCAAGTTTTGGAGTTTGAGCCATTCCCCATTTAATTAAACTATTCCATACTTCAATTTCTTGCATCCAAAGGTCACCTCTTTTTAAAAGATAAATGATAATATCTTCATTTAAATATGAGAGATCATCTGAACCAAATACAAGATTTGGATCTGCGCATGTTTCATTAAGACAAAATTCCCGAAGTTTTGAACAAGAATCTTGGTTAAAAATTGCATTTAATACATGAACAATATTCTTTTGTAGCCATTCAGTTTCTTTTGTGAGAAGATAGTCTTGTACCAGTGTGACATATTCTCCTAACATTAATTCATCTGCAGCGACTAAAAGACTAAGCACATTTACATTGGGATCATTGGGATTCGCATTAATTATTCCTGTGTAAATATATCTGTAGAAGAATTCAACATGATTATTATTAAATACAATGACAATTACTTTTAACGAATCAACTTACTTGAGAATCAAATCAAATACTGATGGCGATATATTAGATTTTTTAAAAACTATAAGATTTTCTTCCTTTTTAGCCCAATTATTTGACAAAGCCGCACGAAAATATGGACATCGAACGCGTAAAATAGCTGAATGTACTTTAAATGATTTTACATTAGGTTCTTCACCAACTTGAATGATGACATTATAATCATCTTCATTCTGAAGAAGTAAGGCAAGATCGCGGGAAAGTCCAAGTAAGAAATCAGACGTCATTGAAATAGATGAGATCTTTTTTCAAAAGAAAAATCCCAAAAAAAGTGTAATATTTATCAACTTTTTTCTTCCATTAATGGATGTGTTGCACTAATTTATACGTATTATCAATAATTAAAGAAGATCAAGTCACATGTGACAGAACCAATACACATAATTCATGGTATATTCGTTCCTAATGAAGTGTTTTTTTTTTACGCTAATTTTTAATAAAAAGGAAATAACGCCAAGATTCCAAAATTGTTACTCTGATCAATTCCTGTTTAAAGTTGTAGAATTTGCAAACCTCAACATAAAAGTTTTTTTTTGTCCCTGATTACTATCCATCCAAAGAAATGATATTCGAGATAAGAAAGAAAATCCACGAAATAGTAATTAAAAACAATAATTACGTACCAATGAAACATTAACATTAATAAATTCTTAAATTTCTTGATATAACCTGATATTGTTAATGGCTTGTAGTCATTACTATTTTTAAGAATTCTCAACATTTAACGTTAACGTTAATGCATTTGTTTTTTCTCAGAGGAAAAAAAAAGAACCTGTAACAAGATATTTGGAGATCAGTAGTTTATGTAATAATGAACTGCGTCACAATTCCACGTGAGATTTTATTTTAATTTTTGACCTATTGCTAATGCTTAAAAAAGTAAGCTTCAGTAATCAAATGTTCTCAGGTGATTATTTTTTAACACAGCCATTTGGCTTATTCTTTGATTTTAAGGCTTTGAACCTTAAGAATTGTCCACGTGGCAATCGGCTAATTTAATGCGTTCTTAAAATCAAACTTGTTAGAATAACAATAGTCATGCAAGAAAGTTAAAAAAAATTTTTTGCGGTAGAAAGAATCAAATCTTACATTGTGTAACGTTGTCAATTTTTCCTTGAAGAACAAATTGGGAGATAAATAATAAATAAATCAGGGCCTTTTAGATAATGTTTTATCGAACGCTAGTCAGAATTCTTTGAGTTAGCTTGTCGAACAAATATGAAATATATTTTAAAATCCCTAATCCTAGCATTAGGGTTTGCTTTCGCTTTCCTTAAAACCACGAGCGCAGCTGGTGGTTTGTACCTAAAATTTCTTTTTATTCCATTAATCGGTTACTTTTTTTAAAGTATACTCGAACAAATATTGTTTTTATTTGTCTAATAGCTGCAGATCATTTTGTACGTACTTTACCTGGTCTTCCCGACGATGCAAATCTTAAACAACACGCCGGGTAAGAATCATTAAGTCTGCCTCTTTTTTATGTTGTAAAAGAAGCTTGAATGCTGATTAACGTAAATAATTAAATCGCATAGGCATATTACAATAGATGAAAGCACTAATTCGAATATATTCTTCTGGCTAATGCATAATCGTCACATTAGCGATAAATCGAGACTGGTAAGTGATTTGTTTAATTAGATCACGCATATATTTTATAGATTATTTCATTCTCCGCCGATTTTTTTTTTTTTTGATTTAGATCATATGGCTTAATGGTGGTAAGTATATGCTAGATTATTAAATTATATACAATAATTATTGGGGTTTCTAATGGCTCATTTCCTTAAAGGTCCTGGATGGTAAGTCGAATTATAGCGTTTAACGCTCATAGTATATTGGCATTTATTCTTAATCTGGCACATAATTATTTAGTTCGAGGTGAGTCATTTATTTTTTTTATTAAATTGAGTAGTTATCAAGGCTTTTTTATAATTATTAAATTAAAGTCAATTTTAAAGTATGGATGGTGTATTTCTTGAAAATGGTCCATGGAGAATAAACAGTGATCAAACTTTAAAAATGATTGATGGTTCATGGATTGAGTTTGCTAATGTACTTTATGGTAATTCTAGATTTCATTTTTTCCCTTTATTCCTTTGATTTCATTTCATTTTCCTCTTTCTTTGATTATTTCATCTTTTTTACTTGATTTATTTATTACAATATAGTTGATCAGCCGGTTGGCACTGGTTTTAGTTATGTAAATGCCACAGGTTATTTAAGAAACGTATCGCAGGTTAGAATATTATTATTTATAAAATGATCATTTGTATTTGATGGTATAAATTATATATATCTATATTGTAATCACAATAGGTTCCTGGACAATTTTTAACTTTTCTCGATAAATTCTTTGAAATATTTCCAGAATTCAGTAAGGATGATGTAAGTAAACCAAATTATTTTATAGACGTAATATAATGACAACTAGAGTTTTTAATCTTTTACTATCATCAAGATGTATCTTGCTGGAGAGAGTTTTGCGGGCACTTTTATACCTTACATAGCCGCTGGAATATTGAAACGAAATAATGAAACAACAACTACATTTGATAATTATGTAAGGAAATGATAATCTTAAAAACGTTTAGTTTAAGTATCATTTTACATTATTCATATTGATGTAAATATGTTTATAACAAAGTACAATCTCAAAGGCATAGCAATTGGCAACGGATGGATTGATCCTATCCCACAGGTATGGTGCTAACATTCGGTCACCTGAAAGTATTGCACAATTTTATTAAATATACTTTCAGGAAGCTTTTACCATAATATAGCATCGTCTTTAATTAATTTAATTGATTTATTGCTATCTTTTTATAATTCACAAAAATTGGGAAAAATATTAGTACAATGCGTATTATACCTTTGCGATAAAACATAATCTAATACATGATGACTACAAGGTATAATAATAATAATAATAATAATAATAATAATAACATATAGAATGATATCTGTTATTTTGTAACTAATTTAAGTTGTAATGTATAGAAAACTGCCGAGAGTCAGCTTGCAAGTTGCATGGCTGCTGAAAATCAGAGCTTTACTATTCATCAGGACATGTGTGAAGAACTCCTCATGACGATTCTAAGAAGTTCTCGTACAGTGTATTTATCATTATCTATTATTATTTATAATTCTTTTGTACATATTCAAAAATTAAAATGTTTCTTAGTGTTGGAAAGAAGGTGACATGTTTAAATCAATATGATATTCGAGATTATAAAGATACGTATCCTTCTTGTGGACTCGGATGGCCTTATGAGCTCCCAACTATTTATGAATATTTAAAGGTAATAATATAATTCGTTACGTATATTATTAGGCTAATAAACCCTAATTCGAACAAATTTTATTACTTATCAGCGAGCTGATGTCTTAAAAGCCATTCATGCTGAAGGCAAAACTGACGATTGGGTAGAGTGTAGTCCGTCAGTAAGTCGTGGTTTTACTAATGATCCGAGTCCACCTTCTGTTTTGGTACGTTAATTATTTGCATATATTTAAAGTTTAGTTTATTCAACAGTAATGATACATTAAAATTTGTTTGTAACGTTTAGTTATTGCCATCTATTTTAAAACAAATCAATGTTTTATTGTATAGGCATGTATATTTAATTATTGGGTTTTTATTTTATTGTTTATTAAATTTCATATTGTGTTTAAATAGTGGTGATCAAGATCTCATTTGTAATCATGATGGTACTGAAGCTATGATTAAAGAATTGGAATGGAACGATGCAAAAGGATTTCAGGTTTGTTTAAGTTATTCATATAATTATTTTTGAAATATTATTCACAATTACTATAGTTAACTAATTGTGATGTGTTGGAAATGATATTTAGAATTCTACTACAACACCTTTATCCCTTAACAATACTGTTTATGGGCATATGATATCAGAGCGAAATCTCACATATATAGTTATCTACAATGCCAGTCATATGGTACCTTACGACGTGCCAGTACAAAGCATGGATATGATGTATCGATTTATGGGAGTGAAACCACAAACAATAATGTTTCCATCTGGAACTACATATAATGTAAAAAAAAATTCATAATCGAATATTAACTATTGACGTTCTAATATTCTTATTAACTTTTATCGATACATTCTAGATTAACTTTGAATCTACCGTAACTTCGAACACACCTATACCTCCAAGTGCTAAAATTGTGCCTCATGAAATTTTGGATCAATATTACAATGCGTATATATCTTTTTATTTCATACATAATTTTGAGTGAAACGATAACGATCATTATTAATTTTATTAAATTTAATGAATATAGTGGAACTATTACGCTTATAATTGTTATTTGTGGAGTTGTTTCCCTAGCAGCCTTTTTATACCGCGGAAGACTGAAACGTAAAAGGAACATTAGTCAAACAATGAAAGCTGTCGTTGAAAGTTCAAATAATGAAATGTACTATTTATTGCTTGTTTTATTATTATTATTATTATTTTATTTTATTATTAGTAAAATTCTTTCCTTTTTGTTGTAATTGTTATTAACTTTATGTTTTTCACAAAAATTAGGGATGAACTTGTAATAGAAACACCTCTATTTCAGTCAGATAATGTTGATAATTTTGGGGATAGTGAAGACGAGGAATCTAGGATGCACAACAATCAGGATAGATATGTTGATTAGAGTGTGGAATCGATGAATAATTATTCGATCATCGATCAAAATTTTCGAATACCGAAATAAGTTTTCATTCATTGAGTTTTTAATTCGGTCATTCATCGAATATATCGATTAAAATTTTAATAATGTAATAGTGATAAAATAAACTGTCTTCTGATGGTGATAAATCTTTTGATTTAAAATAGAATTTTATATAAATTGATTTAATAAATAAATATTGATTTAATAAATAAATATTGATTTAATAAATCTTTCAAACCAAAATATGGAATTTAATTTGGTATTAAATGAAGATACCACATCTTCTGCTAATGCTCCTCTTTTGATAATGAAGAGGACGAGTCTAATTGTATTAATGCTTCGACTTATTGATAGTTTTAAAAAACAAAAATTAGAAATGCGTGGTAGGTCTAAAAAACAATCCTGGGTTTGGTTCGATCATAGGAACTAATAAAGATGGTCAAGAAACCCAATACGGTGAATGTCACATTATGAATGATGGCAATATACAACGTGCTCAAAGAATCAAAATGTGGGTGGATCAACTTCGAACCTTATTTATCATCTTTCTTCAAATCATGGAGTCACGGTAATGTTTCGCAAATTAATGTTATTTATTTATTATATTTGATTATAATTTTTGATTTATTTTCTTTATTTTTATTAGGATGGTCAAATTAATATTGCTAAAACTCATTCGAAAGCAAAGAAAAAATTTCTTATTCGATCTTTATTAAAACTCCTCATTCGTATGCTTGACGTTAGATTTATGGACAGCACGAAATCGACAAGGAATTACGTGTTTGTGGATAGATGAAGGCTTTAAAATACATGAAGCACTTCTTACTTTAGTTTATTTTAAAATATCCACATATGGCAATTAATATTTATAATGCTATCGATCATTAGATTAAATATTGCAGAAGAAGCGAAGATTGTAGCTCGTTCTTGCTTAATTAAAGTGGCTTTAAAGATATCGATCTTGAAAACGTTGTTAAAGATATCGATCTTGATAACGTTGTTAAAGATATTGATCTTGAAAACGTTAAAGATATCGAAAGTTTTTGTCTCTGTTTAAAACGCACTTCAACTTGTAATTGGCAAAGGTAGTAGTTAAATCACCAGTCAAAAAATTTCGCTAGCCAATCAGATTTCAATATCTCGTGTAACGCAAAAAAATTGCAAAAAAAATCAAAACAACAAAAAAACGCTCGTATCTCAAAATTTTGCCTATGAAAGTGCCTTCTGCGTACTAACAAAAAAATTTCCTCGTGAAATTTTAATATAACTATAACTCTTTAAACAAACATCAACCTACTAGAGGGTTCCTAACCCTAAATCAAATTGCGAACCAATCTTTTCAATAAGATCACATAGTTTTTAGTAAAGGTCTTTTACCAGCCGAAGTATTCGTAGCTCGCGCAAATTTTTTTTATAAGTCTCAAACAAAATGAGAGATTAAAGAATGCACAAAGAAGCTTATAAATTCCGGAAATAAATGTAAGAATAAAGAATTTTTACTGATATCCGAAAATCGATCAACCGATAGAGGCCTGCGTTGGGTCCCGCAGCCGGGCCTAAAGCAAAATTTTATAATTGCGGGCCGGGCCGGGCCGAAAAATTTGCAAAATATTATAATTGCGGGCCAGTGCGGGCC